>CAWUFW010022246.1:0-100121 GCA_963921515.1 Calotriton arnoldi | reverse complement strand
GGTAGTAGTGACAGGCATCCATCCCCCCATGAGTGGGGATGGTAGTAGTGACAGGCATCCAGGCCCCCTGAGTAGGGGTGGTGGTAGTGGCAGGCATCCAGCCCCCATGAGTAGGGGTGGTGGTAGTGGCAGGCATCCAGCCCCCATGAGTAGGGGTGGTGGTAGTGGTAGGCATCCAGCACTCTAGGAGTGGGGATGGTAGTAGTGACAGGCATCCAGGCCCCCCTGAGTAGGGCTGGTGGTAGTGGCAGGCATCCAGCCCCCCATGAGTAGGGGTGGTGGTAGTGGTAGGCATCCAGCCCCCTATGAGTGGGGATGGTAGTAGTGACAGGCATCCAGGCACCCCTGAGTAGGGGTGGTTGTAGTGGCAGGCATCCAGGCCCCCATGAGTAGGGGTGGTGGTAGTGGCAGGCATCCAGGGCCCCATGAGTAGGGGTGGTGGTAGTGGTAGGCATCCAGGCCCCCATGAGTAGGGGTGGTGGTGGTGGTAGGCATCCATCCCCCTATGAGTGGGGATGGTAGTAGTGACAGGCATCCAGCCCCCCATGAGTAGGGGTGGTGGTAGTGGTAGGCATCCAGCCCCCTATGAGTGGGGATGGTAGTAGTGACAGGCATCCATCCCCCCATGAGTGGGGATGGTAGTAGTGACAGGCATCCAGGCCCCCCTGAGTAGGGGTGGTGGTAGTGGCCGGCATCCAGCCCCCCATGAGTAGGGGTGGTGGTAGTGGCAGGCATCCAGGCCCCCATGAGTAGGGGTGGTGGTAGTGGTAGGCATCCAGCCCCCTAGGAGTGGGGATGGTAGTAGTGACAGGCATCCAGGCTCCCCTGAGTAGGGGTGGTGGTAGTGGCAGGCATCCAGCCCCCCATGAGTAGGGGTGGTGGTAGTGACAGGCATCCAGGCCCCCCTGAGTAGGGGTGGTGGTAGTGGCAGGCATCCAGCCCCCCATGAGTAGGGGTGGTGGTAGTGGTAGGCATCCAGGCCCCCATGAGTAGGGGTGGTGGTAGTGGCAGACACCCAGCCCCCCATGAGTAGGGGTGGTTGTAGTGGTAGGCATCCAGCCCCTAGGAGTGGGGATGGTAGTAGTGACAGGCATCCAGGCCCCCTGAGTAGGGGTGGTGGTAGTGGCAGGCATCCAGCCCCCATGAGTAGGGGTGGTGGTAGTGGTAGGCATCCAGCCCCCTATGAGTGGGGATGGTAGTAGTGACAGGCATCCAGGCCCCCTGAGTAAGGGTGGTGGTAGTGGCAGGCATCCAGGCCCCCATGAGTAGGGGTGGTGGTAGTGGCAGGCATCCAGGCCCCCATGAGTAGGGGTGGTGGTATTGGTAGGCATCCAGGGCCCCATGAGTAGGGGTGGTGGTGGTGGTAGGCATCCATCCCCCCATGAGTAGGGGTGGTGGTAGTGGTAGGCATCCAGCCCCCCATGAGTAGGGGTGGTGGTAGTGACAGGCATCCAGGCCCCCCTGAGTAGGGGTGGTGTTAGTGGTAGGCATCCATCCCCCTATGAGTGGGGATGGTAGTAGTGACAGGCATCCAGGCCCCCCTGAGTAGGGGTGGTAGTAGTGGTAGGCATCCATCCCCCTATGGGTGTGTATGGCATTGGTGATGGCCATCCCACCCCTATGGTTATGCTGTTGCTGGTGTACGTCATTTGGACATCCCTATGTGTGTGTGACATATTTTGGGTACGTGTCGTTTGTTTGTGTTGTTGGTGTTTGACTTACCGTCTGCGCCGTACGCGTCCGTGCCGGTCCAAGTAATAGATGTAGAGTATAGGTAGGGCCTGCGCGATGGGATTCATGCTTGGGTCGTCTCGTTCGGTTTTCGCGTGTCTTCGACTCGTACTCGTCACTGGCTTGTTCGTCTCGTAGCCGTGGATCTTCTTGTGGCGCGAATCGGAGCTTATGTACGGCTCTCCTGGATGCTCAAACGTGCCGGACGTAGCGACGGGTTCGGCGCGTACGGAAGGCGCATCGTACTAGTCCGGCCGGAAGGTGCTGTGTATTTGGTTCCGTGCGACTCGAATCGGCGTTTACAGATCCGGCTCGGGCGGGGAACAGGAGCTGAAATGGGTGAGTACGGCTCGCTCGGAATCTGGGCTGTTATGCGCATCGTACTTGTTCGTTCGGACAAGTGTTCGAATCGGTCGGGAAACACGCGTTCGGCTTGTATTTTTTCCGGACGAATACTGTTAGGTGCGCTTCCGGCCCGAATCGGAATCGACCCCTATATGTAAGAAACTACGGTATTAGGGTGTGAGTACCCACCTCAAACAAGAACCTCAATCCTTGCCAGGGTGAACCTGTAAAGTTACTGAATTAACCTAAGCACAGCCCCCTGGTAGCTATGACACAGACAAGACATGCTTAACTTTGAGGAAATGTATAAGATATTTATGCAGTGCTCAAACAGTAATACAGTCAAAACACAGCACAAGAAAATTCTCAAACCATTTTTTTAAAATGCAGTAAATTGTAATAAATAAAATGGCACCAAAATGCCAAAAATCCAATAAGTAGAACCGGAGTTATGAACGTTTAAAATTCAAACAAAAAAATAGCATCAAAAAGCATTAAGTGGCGACTGCGGTTATCTGGTTGCACCTGACCGGGACAAGTGTATGAATTTTTTTAATTTGACTTTAAAAATCATATCAAAAGGCATCAGAAAGCATTGAGTGCCAACTGCTGTGATCTGGTTGCACCTGACAGGGACAAGGGTATGTTTTATGGTGACACAATGGAGCATGGGTCAGAAAAAAGGACCAGGTTCTTTTATGCAAAAAGACTTCAGTGGGGCAAGGCAGCAGACTGTGGCCATACCCAGGCTCAACAACGAGAGGGAGCCAAATTCTGAGGTCTCTGTGAAGTCAACAACAAAGGCGGAAAAGCTCAGAGCTGGAAAAGTTCAGGTTTTGTGTACAAACAGACCTCGGTGTCAATCTGATTCAGGTCGCTACTTGGTTGACTGAAGCTTTCTGCATTTGGATTTAGACAATTTCTGGAGCTCGCATTTCCTCAGTGGGGCAAGGCTGCAGCCTATGGCCAAAGAAAGCATGGCGTAGTTGGATGCTGGTCGATGGTAGTCCTGCTGTTTCAGATTTCAATCAATCAGGGAATTGTAAGCGCGCTACTCACCCGTGAGGGTCTCAAGGCACTGAGGGGGGGGGGTCCGCAGATCTGTTTAGCCGAAGAGCCAGGTCTTGAGGGTCTTCCTGAAGGTGTTCAGGGAGGGGGCACGTCTGATGTCTGTCGGTAGCTCGTTCCAGGTCTTGGCTGCAATGTGAGAGAAGGATCTTCCGCCTGCTCTGGCTCTGTGGATGCGCAGGGTTTCGGCCAGTGCGAGGTTGGAAGATCGGAGGTTTCTTTTGGGTACGTGGAAGTTGATTCTGTCGTTGAGGTATTTGGGTCCGTTGCTGTGTAGGCATTTGTAGGCGTGAGTGAGGATTTTGAAAGTGACTCTTTTCTCCACGGGGAGCCAGTGGAGACTTCGTAGGTGTTGCTGATGTGTTCGTGTCGGGGGATGCCGAGGACGAGTCTGGCGGCGGTGTTCTGTATTTTCTGGAATTTGCGGAGTAGGGACTTGTTGATGCCGGCGTAGAGTGCGTTTCCATAGTCCAGTCTGGTGGTGATGAGTGCGTGGGTGACTGTCTTCCTTGACTCAGGGGGATCCACTTGAAGGTCTTGCGGAGGATGAGAAGGGTGTTGAAGCAGCTGGAGGTGACGGCGTTGACCTGTCGGTTCATGGAGAGTGATGAGTCGAGTACGATGCCGAGGTTCTTGGCGTGGTCTGAGGGGGTAGGTGGGCTTCCGAGGTCGGTCGCCCACCAGATGCTGTCCCATGCAGAAGGGGTGGTACCGAGGACGAGGACTTCTGTCTTCTCGGCGGTGAGCTTCAGGCAGCTGTTGGTCATCCATACTGCGACGTCTTGCATTCCTTTCTGGAAGTTGAGTTTGGCAGTGGTGGGGTCTTTGATGAGGGAGAGAATGACCTGGGTGTCGTCGGCGTAGGATACGATGTTGAGACCGTGTTGTCGGACGATGGCTGCGAGGGGGGCCATGTAGATGTTGAAGAGGGTGGGGCTCAGTGATGAACCCTGTGGGACTCTGCAGGTGATTTTCGTGGGGTCGGAGAGGAAGGGTGGGAGTCGGATCCTTTGGCTTCTTCCGGTGAGGAATGATCGGATCCAGTCCAGGGCTGTTCCTTGTATGCCTGCGTCGTGTAGTCTGGCGACTAGTGTGCAGTGGGAGATTGTGTCGAAGGCCGCTGATAGGTCGAGTAGGATGAGGGCTGCGGAGTGGCCTTGGTCCAGGAGGGTGCGGATGTCGTCTGTGGCGGCGAGTAGGGCGGTCTCTGTGCTGTGGTTGCTTAGGAATCCGGATTGGGACGGGTCGAGGACGGCGTTCTCTTCAATGAACCGTGTCAGTTTCCTGTTGACTGTTTTCTCTGCAACTTTGGCTGCGAAGGGGAGGAGCGAGATGGGCCGATAGTTCTTGAGGTCGGTGGGGTCAGCTGTGGGCTTTTTGAGCAGGGGTCTGACTTCTGCGCGCTTCCAGTCATCTGGGAAGGTGCCTGTTTTGATGGTGGTGTTGATGGTGCATTGTAGTTCGGGTGCAATGGCGGCCGCGGCTCTGTGGTAGATGTGAGGGGGGCAGGGGTCGGTAGGGGCCCCCGAGTGGATGCTTTTCATGGTCGAGGCAGTGTCTTCGGCCTTGATCCTTGATCGGTGTCCAGTTGGAGATGGTGGGCTGGCTGGTGTTTCTGGGGGGCGGGGGCCGTCTGTGGCGCCTGGTGGATGGTCGATGAAGTTGTCGTAGAGGTTTTTGATCTTGAGGTGAAAATAGGTTCCAGGCTTGTCGCAGAGGTCTTGGGATGGGGTGATGTCTGTGGCTTCGCTGCTTGGGTTGGTGAATTCTTGAATGACACTGAAAAGTTCCTTGGAGTTGGTGGAGTTGGCCAGGATTTTGTTGTGGATGAAGTTCCTCTTGATGGCTCTGATCTGGTTGTGGTAGTCCGTCATGACGTCCTTGTAGGTGGTGTGGTTTTCGGTTGTCTTGGTGTTTCTCTAGTTCTTCTCCAGGCGTCTGCAGGTGCGTGTGACTTCTTGGAGAGCGGTGGTGAACCAGGCGGCGTTCCTGGGGCGTTGTCTGTCGGGGTTGTGTAGCGGGGCGAGCTCGTCTGCGCAGTTGGAGATCCAGGTGTGGAGTTCTCTGGCTGCGTAGTTTGCGTCGGGTGCCCAGGTGTGGTTGTCTCGGGTGAGGGTGGAGTTAAGTTGCTCGTTGGTAACCTTGCTCCAGTTCCTTCGTGGTGGGCGTGGGGCTGGTTTGGGTGTCTTGGTTTTGTTGATGGCAAAGTGTACGCAGTGGTGGTCGGTCCATGGCAGCTGCGTTGTGTGGCTGAATTGGATGCTGTTTCCTGCTGCGAAGATGGGGTCGAGGGGTGTCCTGCTCTGTGGGTCGGTGTGTTGACGAGTTGTTTAAGTCTGATGCTGGCGAGGTTGTCAGGAAGGATAGTGGAGTTGGGGTCGCTGGGGTTGTCGAGGTGGAAGTTCAGGTCTCCAATGAGTATGTAGTTTGTTTAGGCGATGGCGTGGGGTGCGATGTAGTCTGTGATGGTGGCGGCGAAGGGTGTTCTGGGGCCGGGGGGTCTGTAGACGAGGGTTTGATGTGGTGGAGAACATAGAGGGAGTTGCAGAAAACTCAATCCCAGCAGTGATACACCCTCGGTGGATCTGCGTGGTGGGTCGGACTCGGTTCTATGCTGGTTCTCATGGTGTAAAGTTGGCAGAGGCCAGCAGCAGGGTCAGGGACAGGTCCAGTTGGAAATGGTCAGCTGGGAATGCAGGAAACAGTCTCTTGAAGTGTGTTGTGTCCCTGTAGCCCAAACAGGAGGCCAGTCTTATGACCCTTGGTGTCCACTTCTTTGTCCTGGATATAAGAGGGAGAGCATGTCCAGACTTTGTTGCTCATCTCTGTTCAAAGGCAGTAGGTCCAGTCCTCATCTATTATTCCACATGTTCAGAAGTGATCTGAGATGGGTATTGTTCCTGTCATCAACCTGTAAATGTAAGAAACGCCTGGCCACTCCATAACTAACAGGGTTAAGGTTCCCAGGGGTGACTATTGCTACTGTTGCAGTAATTCTGGTGTGCCCTCTTGCAAACACTCCCAAAATGGCCTTCTCCTCCCAAAACCAATATGGCAGAACCTTTCTTCCCCTTTGCAGAGCTCCTGTGCCCACCCTAGAGATCTGGCAAGGGAAATCAGCAACCTGTGCTCTGTGGTCACTCAGAACTGGTTCTGGGGGCAGCCCCTCTCTCTAACTGGGCTTGGTGCCTGACTGTGTGGGGACAAGGAGAGAGGCAGCCCCAGGTGTTCACTGTTCTGCCTGTGACAGAGAAGGCCTTTCTGAAGTTTATTATGTTCCTGGCCACAGCCCAGATGGTCATCCTGCCAGAGAAACTGAACACCTCACCAGACCTAATACCAAACGTAATACCACTAAAAACCCACACATTCTCCAATCAAGCCTTGGAAAGTTACAGAGGAATTCCATGACAATATAGAGGAACACCAGCAAAGTTTATGTTCCATTATGTTTTAGGGATCTCCATCAGGGAACCCTGAAATAACTTCTAATATTCATTTATAATATGACAGTGGGTATTTTATTCCTTATAATGCATCGACCCACAATACACTTTTCACCCAAAAACCTTAAATCCTTTGTCTAATGCTCTTTCACATTAAAGGAATTGAATGGTGCAGATATGTTGAATACATTAAGAGGGCCAGATTTATCAAATAGTTGCATCTCCTTTGCACCACGCTATGATCAACTATTTGCATTGCCCTTGCACCAAGTGGTGGGGCATAAGGGTGATGCAACTACTAAGTTAGATTTATCAAGCAACGCAAGGCCACCTTGATTATTATTGAGTAACGCAACACAGTGTAAATCACTGCATTGCGTTACTTTGCCCAGGGGAGGCATTCCTTGGGTGTTTCCACACATCCACCAATGGATTTTGGCTGTTTACCAGATATACAAAGACTGGTAAACATGGGATTGCGTCGAAATGCTATGCCTTCCCAGGTGAGGCATAATGAGGAGAAATATCTTTATTTCTCCCTGTCCTGTTTTTTCCTCTTTTTATGTGTACTGCATTGTGCCTGCTTCAGCGCTAGGCAGTACATTGTATTATGTTAAGTATGATTCCTGCCCTCTCCCTATCAAGCAGTGCAGCAAGGTGGCTTGCAGAGCTACGTGACTTGTTGATAAATGTGCCCCTTAGAATCTAAAGTGTGAAAATAAATAAACAAATAAGAATAATGTAAGCCACTTAATGTAAATCACTTCCAAAAAACCATTGCAGTTATATCCAAATGTGCTATTGCATGCAGAAAATTTCATGATTTCTGAAAATGAATAGAGACATTTCAAAAAATAGACCTACTGCCATAATCTCTGCATCTCTGTTAAAGACTCTTTCTTTTCTGGGAAAAAATCCTCAGAAGAGCTGAAAAGCTAGTTGTCTTTGTCACAATTGAGGGAACAGTTGCAATTCTGTTTCATGGCCTGCGTTTTACACTATCATTTTTTTACACAGAGTATCTAGAGATATCACAACTTAACTGTAATTAAATAATTAGACATGCATTAGTACATATATTGCAGACATCCAAGGATTATATAAATAAAATTGTAGATGGGTAACTGTGAAGGGATGTTTTGTTTACTGAGAGCTTCTGAGTGACATCAAATAGACTACAGGATTGAGTATCAAGTTGCCTTTGATTTCACTCAGAGCCCTGGAGTTAAAACCATTTTTTTTATTTACAGATGCTCAGCTGCAACTTTATCTTTACTTATGTATGCCCCTGTTATCATCTCCCCTATACTCATTAGCTATGCAGAGTAGAGGAGTCATGCTAAGCCACACATAACACGGTTCCATATGCCTGAGCCCCCTGTCCTGTCTCACCTCTGGTTTGTTGACATCCAACCCTTCTGGTTATTGCTTCCCTCCCAAATGTAAAACAAAACTCATATTTTAAAAACTGTGCTTGATAATCTGTTCTCATCCTGCATCACCTACAGCAATTCCTTCTCCTCCCCCTCCCAAATATTAAAAAATGCACCATTGTCCTGCCACACTCCTCCACCACGCTGTGCATTTACACCCTCCACTCCACCAAAATTTAAAGAAATGCAATAACTGTCCTACCCACAACCAACATCACCTCTCTAAAATGTGTTGCTCTATCCCCTGCCCAAATAACCATATGATATCTGTCCTTCCCCCATCTGTTCTACCTCTCTGTGTGCATTCCCTTCCCATCCATGTTTGAAGCTGTGCTGTCTGCTCTCAACGGAGCACCATGCAGACAGGCTCTTTTGAACCATGTGAGGACAGGTTAGAATTCCCTATCAGCACAGGACTGCTGCGACCTTAGGCTGACTAGGATGGTGCTGTCTGGTGAAGGCAGAGACCTGCCCATGTTCTCCTGTTTTCCTTGGGTCTATGCAAACCCAACAGACAATTTGGATGAAGAGGGTGGCACTTGGGAAGCAAGGTTCTGGGCTTCATTTATCACCGGGATTTTACACAAGATGGCTCTGTCGACCACACTCTCACTGATATAGAGAAAATGTCTGGTCACACAATAAATTCACAAAACACAGTATGGTGTCAGGACCGTTTTTCAAGATTGTGAGGAAAGGGGTTTATTATTTGGTGTGCAACCTCACCATGTATAATGTTCAATTCTGCATCAGGTCCAATTTAGATCATTTGTCAAACCTTAGCTCAGTCCTAGGTAGCTGAGGCGCAGAGCGGTCAGGCTTTATCAAAGGAACAATTGCAAAGCATTAAGAAGTACAAAAACAGTTGAATAAGAAGAAAACACAAGCCAATAAAAATACAAAACCAATTTATGAAAATAGGTTGTGTTTTTATCTTTAAATAGACACCACGATGACCAAAATCCACCAGAGAGTTCCAGGGATGTACATGTTTAGAAAACAATAAATTATGTTTTTTCACTTATCTCAATAAATCATTGCAATCTACTGCGACTTGCAGTTTAGGGTTAGCCACAATATGTAACTTGAAAATGGCTGTAAGGGCACTCTTGTTATGACCAGCTCTGGCAGGGAGCTATTGAAAGAGACCAATACATTTCAACAGAACAGTTACATTGCAATGAAAGTAGTCTCCAGTCCAATTCCTGGGTCTCTGGGCTAACCGTTATAGGAATCAATGGAGTGGTCCTGATACAAGGGATACAGGATTCTGGTGATGCTCAAGGATGCTGAAGATGCTGAGCCATTATCTGGGGTATTCCAGTGACATTTCCCTCCTTTGCTTCAACTGGCCCTGCTTCAGGTGGAGATGAGAGAGAGAGTGAGAGAGACGGGTAAGAAAGACAGTAAAGAATAGAGAGACAGAATGGAGTGAAGAATGATGCTCATGGAGAAGAAGAGAGGAGAGTAGAAAGACGTCTAGAGAAAAAGACAGTACATGGGAAAAGAAGTATGGCAGAGCATGGAAAGGCAATCAAATTATAGAAAAATACAGGGCAGAGTGTAAGAAGTGAGCAGGCATGTCAGATGCTTTTGTGGGACTGGTGGCCAAAATGTTTGCAACCCTCTTTGGTGTCTGATTGAGGGAGAAGCTCGGAAATAAGAAGATATTCTATGGGAACAGAGAAACACATTTTTGGTGCCATTTAGTAATGGTGCTGCATTTAGATACATCAAGTAGGAACATATTGGGCCTTTTGTTTCAATGCATAAACCCATGGTGTAATGAAAGATCTAGGGGCAGATTAACATTTCATGCAATGCAGATCAGCAAGGCAAGATATGGCGCATTTCTCCTACCTCCTTGTGCTGGCGTACTGTGTGCTACCTAGTCTTAACACTGGCAAACTTACCCCATGGAGCAAGGGTGCCTGCATTACTAGCAGGATTGATTTTGTGCAGGAAGGGACACCTTCCTGCACAAAAACAATCCTTAATGGCATTTTCTTTTTCTATGTGTGATGTGGAATGCATCACACATTGGAAAAGGAAGTAACGAGGAAAAATAAAGATATTTCTCCTTGTTACGCTAGGGTCTGGGAGGCATACCATTCCAAGGTTTACAACTCTTTGTAAATCTGGGAATACGCCAAAATCCATGGGTTGATGTGTGGGAACTCCCACACTGCACCCATGGAATGCCTCCCTGTTGCCAGCTAATTCAAGACACCAAAATGCACTACCTTTCGTTACTATGGGTTTACTAAACCACACAGAGCCATGTAAGGTGGCTTTGCGTGACTTAGTAAAACCCAGTTGAGGTCTTGCATTGCCTTGCGTCACCTTGTGTGATGCAAAGGCAATTCAGTCCCTTAGTAAATCTGGCCCAGGGTCTCAAAATGGATAGGCCTGGTGACAGAGCCCTGGCTGACCCCCCCCCATGTGTCCGTCCTGCCAGCAAGAGACTGGCGAGAGTCAATAGAGAGGAGAAGTTGGCATGGGAAGAAGTCAGACATTTCAGAAGAGTAAAAACAGGGCATGGGAGACGAGAGAGAGCAAGAGAATTGGCAGAGGAGGAGAAATATGGGAAATACAATGGCTGAAAAGAGTTAGGAGAAAGAGAGATTAGGAGGGTGGAATAAGAAAAAGTCACAAGGAGTATAGAGAGCAGACAATGGAGATAAAAGCCTGGGAAGAAGAGAGAGACAGAGTGAAGGGAAAGGGTAAGTGGTAACGTAACAGAGGAATGAAAAAAGCCATATTCTTTGCCTAAAGCGTACTCATGTGAGGCACAATAAAGCAGGCATGCCTATATTATTTTGCACAAAGTAACATGCATATTCTTTTCTCACTTAAAATCATGCTCATATAACCAGCATCAATAACCATGTGCATGCATATTTTTTCTGCTGCAAAACTATTTGTTTGGGTCATATTTAAAGGATTTGTTCATGCTTGTGATGGTGGACCTTTTTTTTAGTAGCCTGATGGATCTTATGTTCTTTGGGTATTATGATCTATTTAGAAACATTCAAGATCACCACAACAAAGCATCTTGTTTTCTCTGCGGGCAAAGAGGCATTCAGCTTTTGATCAAAATTCAAATCATGGAGATCATAAATCTAATTTTGGAAGGGTCCACTTACTATCTGCAGCAGGGCCTGCATTACAGTCTTTGGCTCTGTTACATCACTGATTGCTGCTTCATGCATCAATGTATCCTTCTTCATGCACCAATATACCCTAATGCGATCATTTAGACACTGGTGTTAACAGCGGGTGAAAAATCACACAAGTGTTAGCAGCCGTACAAAAACTAAAGTTCACAAAAGTGGAAATAACACTTATACTGGGCATCAGGAGTGCTTTTGATCTGAATTAACATGTGGCCCCTTATTATGAGTCACACAAAGCGGTATCACCAGGGGGAATACAATTCGACCTGATCACAACTGGCCTGATGTTCCCACATCTGGTTTTCCCATGTGGGGGAACACGGACCCGATTTTACCAACCAATAATTCCACCAGGTTAAAAATACATGAGACTTTTTCTGCAATAGCAACCACGCCTCTGTCCCTGCCCCTGCCCAAGAATCTTTTATCGACCTCACCTCTCCCATGGCATCATAACCCCCTTCCCTCCTGAACCATCCCAACCACCATTCCTCCAACCCCACCCAGCACACGCCCCTCAGTTCACATTTACCAACTTCTTGTGTAGGTGGTGATAGGAGTGGGCAGAGTAGGCGGAGATTCACTCCGCGGAATTCCACGGAGTTGACAAAAAAAAATTGAAATTCCACGGAGCTCCGTGAGCGGGTGGAGTATTCAAGTTACTACTACAAATGCATCAACAACACAAATTGTGTTTGGAGTGAAAATGCCCTGGGAAGTGCGAGGTCACCATTTACCTGACATGAAAACATTTTCCTACCATTTTTGGGCAAGGTATTAAAGCTGCTACAGTTTTGCTTGTGCGATTCGTCCCCATGGGCCCTATTTCTCAAACTAGGTCCCCATCCCTCTCTCTTACCTCCCGGGCAGCTTGGCGTCCACTTCCAAAGCTGCCAGTGCCTGCTGCTGTCGACTGCCATATTGTGGAGCCCGGCTGGCAGCTACGGGAGCCCATTGCTGCCCCTTTACCGGTTCCTCCTCACCCACAGCACTGGGGCTCCGGCACCGCCAACCTGGACCTGGATCCAGAAGCCAGGAAACAAGCCATTGGCTGCCACACTTGGGTATTCAGACAGAATATCGAGTTGGAAATGTCGACTTACACAAATATCGAGTTGGAAATATCGTGACACAGAAATATCGACAGCAAGAATGTCGTGGTCAAAAATATCGAATTTAAGGTAAGAAATATCGTTTTCAAAAAATATAGAAGTCATTAATATCGTTTGCAAAAATGCAGTTGTTTAAAATATCGATTTTTTAATTAGTGTTATGTATTTTAGTTTATATTTTAAATGTATGTGACGTATGTTTTTTTGTATAAGTATTGTTTATGTTTTTAGTATGTGTGTTACATTTTTAGTAGCTATCAATTTTATTTTAATTACATTTTGTGTTTTTTAGTTCAGTAGCGGGTTGTGGATTTATAGGGGAATAGGGTGGGAAGTAATTTAATTATAATAAATTAATGAATATTTTTTATTTATTAATATTTATTTAATTGAGATTTTAGAGTGTTAAAAGTGGGAAGTAATTTATTTGTAATTAATTATTAATTGGTTGTTTATTAATATGAATTAATTAATTGGTAATTAATTATGGTAATTGTGTAATTATTTTTAGGTGCAGGTTGTGGGGTTTATAGGGGTAAAGGGTGGGAAATAATGTATTTTTAATTAATTAATAATACGTTGTTAATTAATATTAATTAATTAATTGAATATTAAAAATGGAAATTGTGTAATTAATTTTAGGTGCAGGTTGTGGGGTTTATTGGGGTAAAGGGTGGGAAGTAATTTATTTTTGATTAATTAATAATTTGTTGTTAATTAATATTAATTAATTGAAAATTAAATAAGGAAATTGTGTAATTAATTTCAGTATGGGTTGTGGGGTTTATAGAGGTAAAGGGTGGGAAGTAATTTATGTTTAATTAATTAATGATTAGATGATCATTAATATCAATTCATTAATTGATATTTAATTAGGGTGTGGGTTTTACTTTTATAGGAGTAAAGGTTGGGGAGTAAATTAATTTTACTTACTTTATAATTAGTTGTTAATTACTATTAGTTTTTTAATTGAAAATAAGTTTTAATTGTGTAATTAATTTTTTTACAGTTTAATTTTAGTTGTGTGCTGTGGGGATTATAGGGATAAAGTGTGGGAAGTTAATTAATTTGTATGTGTTTTAATTTGTTTTTTAATTAAAATATTTCTTTAATTGGTAATTAATTGTGTTAATTATGAAAGTACTTTTTATTTATATGTGGGATGTGAATTGTGTAGTGTTCTAGGGTAGGACATAAAAAAAGTAAATTTATGTAATAATTAATGTTTTTGTTTCTAAATTATTTCTAATTAAAAATATTTATTTGTTTGAAAATTCTTTTTTATTTTATTTTATATAATATTTGTAGGTATTTGTCATATGTATTTAACATTATGTTTTTTTATTTTTAATATTAACTATATTTGTATTTTAATTTTTAACATATTTATATATTTTGTTATTTTTTTGTTTTTTTAATATTTTGTTGCTGTTAATATTTTGTTTGTTTTTAATTTTGAACTGACTGGAGTGAGAATATTAATTGTTACCCCTCCGCAATCCAACACTTTCCCTTTTGTTGCACTGATTGGAGTGGGCATAGTAACTTTTATCCCGCCACTATCCAACACTTTCCTTACTGTTGCACTCACTGGAGTGGGAATAGTAATTTTTACCCCTCCGCTATCCAACACTTTCCCTACTGTTAAACTCACTGGAGTGGGAATAGTAATTTTTACCCACCCGCTATCCAACACTTTCCCTGTTGTTGCACTCGCTGGAGTGGGAATAGTAATTTTTACGTCCCCGCTTTCCAAAACTTTCCTTACTGTTGCAATGACAGGAGTGGGAAATTTAAGTTTAAAGAATTTGAAATAGTTTAGGGGCCCATTACGATACCCGGCGTAAATAAATCCGCCAGGCATGGAAGCGGCAAAAATCCGCCCGCACAGACCGTCTGAACACCGACCACGCCATTACGATTACACAAACCGAAAACCGCCATCGGCGGAAAAATCACACAAAATACCGCCCGCCATCGTCCGAGTCTGAGTCAAACCGCCCGCCACGGACGGAAACACGCACGACAACACAAAACCGCCCGCCCACACGGCCGACACACCGCACGTGAAATTACGATCGCACCGCCATGAGCGCGGAAAAACCACAAATAAACCGCCCGCCAGCGCAAACAACGCCGATGAGAATCGACACGGCAGAAGCCATGGCGCCAACGTACCTGCACAGAAACCATCCGCACACAAAACCAATAGCACACAACATGGCCAACAAGTTCACACAGCAAGGCATGCACAAATACACAAGCACAGTACACATCCCGAAAACACCCCCCGGACAAACAAAAAATACAAAGGCCAGAACCCCAGACACAACACACCTGAAAACAACAGACCATGAGGACACACCCACATAGGTGAGTACAAAAGCAGCACTCCCACAGACCACAACCCCTTGCTACATTGCAAACCAGAGAGGAGAGGAGAGGACACAGTGACACAGCAAGGACAGCAGCACACCACAGAAACGCACACATCACAACCACCACCACCACCACCACCACACCCCGGCACCACAAACCCCCTGCACATTACACAACACACACCGCACCAGCACCACAAACACCATGGCACCACAAAGGATGCCCAAGTTCACGCCCATGGAGCTGACGGTCATGGTCGACGAGATCATCAAGGTGTACCCACAAATCTATGGGAACATGGTCCAACACACACCACTAGCCACCAGAAACAGAATGTGGAAGCGGATCGTAGACCAGGTCAATGCAGTCGGGACTCTGCCCAGAAACAGAGTCGAGATAAACAAACGTTGGAATGACGTAAAGAGCCTGGTCAAGAAGAAGGAGGGCAAAAACAGAGAGCTGGCTGCCGTCACTGGCGGAGGGAATCCCGCGCTCTTTAAGACCTTCAAAGCGTGGGAGGAGAAGGTGCGAGTCATAATCCATCCGGAGATCCTCGCCGGATTAGCAGGGGAGTGGAGGCTGGTAAGTACAAACTAATGTATACCAGCACACCGCTATGTACTCACATGCACTACCACCATGCCACAGCTCCCAGGGACAAACACCCCCATGTCCAGCACACAATACACAACACATCACACACACATGCAACAGACACTACCACACACAGCCCAAACCGAACAACTGTAAGATGCGTGGGGACATGTGTACACTAAGCCAGCCACGTAACCACCAACAGGTCCCCAAATATGCCAGAAGCGCCACAACGAGCACCCACCACACCCATGTGTCCGCCACAGCTGCACTAACCGACAAGTAACAGGTAAGTGGCAGGAACACAAAGTGCAGTGGGTGGGAGGGTGGACAGCCCAAGTACAACACACACCAGGCCCCAGTCCCACAGCACAGCAAGGAGGAGCATCCCCCACAGCCACGTGTCAGCCACCGCAGTGCACAACGACAGCCGAAAGGCAGACATCACGGTCCACAGCAATCGGTGTCAGTGGGTGTCCAGCCACCCCCACGACCCACAACACCCCCCACCCCCACAGACCTGCAACATGGAGCACCCCCCGCTTAGAGCCATGTGGCATCCAGTACAGTGCACGCACGAACAACTTGCAGGTGGGAAACTGGACAGGGCTGGATTACTGGAGGCATGAGGACCATAACACGACCAACACATGGGACATGTCACGTAGCACACGAACACGCAGCACCGCCCACCGTCACGAACAAGTGAACAATGTGCACACGGACATGAACAACAGACTCACACCCCACATGACCCATCACAGACATAGCAACACCCAAGGAGCCACGTCTGCATGCACAAGCCACACTGAATATAGTCCCACACGGCAGCCACTGTGCAACTCATCACACACAACCGAAACACCATTGAAGTCCTGTCCATGTAGCCCCCACTGCCTGTCAACCCCACACCCCACAACTACGCCTATGTAAGACAAACAACACTAGACGCAACAGAGCGGAACAACATAAATGCACACGAACACCACTGAACCCATCAAACTCACAGACACACCATGCACATACAACATACCATCCATCCCATCCGTCAGCCCCAGTCTCATGAAAGGCATGTCATCCGCACAGCTGCCACACATACAGCAGTCACGCTAAGACACATGCCCATGACCAACCATGTGCCAGAAGTCAATTAAGCGCACGACACACTGTGAGCAACAACACACAACATGGGCCACACCCCCCGAGCACTGCAGTGATGCACATGGCACAGGGCAGCACGCACACCAAGGAGATGGGACAACTGCAATACGTTGGCTGGCACACAACTATCACTCACTCATAACGATGCGTCCAATGCCATGTCCAGTAATCACAACAGACCGCAAATATGCAGGGCATGTCAGGCATGCACACACCTCAGACCATGCACTGTCATGCTGCCACAACACATGTCACGTTCGGCACCCATGGCTCACAGCATGTACCCCAAAAGCATATCCCCTCCCAAATGCGAATCTGGGGCATGGCCCCCATGTTGCCATATGCGTTCCTAAGCGTTCCATTTGAACCCCAAAAGCATATCCCCTCCCAAATGCGAATCTGGGGCATGGCCCCCATGTTGCCATATGCGTTCCTAAGCGTTCCATTTGAACCCCAAAAGCATATCCCCTCCCAAATGCGAATCTGGGGCATGGCCCCCATGTTGCCATATGCGTTCCTAAGCGTTCCATTTGAACCCCAAAAGCATATCCCCTCCCAAATGCGAATCTGGGGCATGGCCCCCATGTTGCCATATGCGTTCCTAAGCGTTCCATTTGAACCCCAAAAGCATATCCCCTCCCAAATGCGAATCTGGGGCATGGCCCCCATGTTGCCATATGCGTTCCTAAGCGTTCCATTTGAACCCCAAAAGCATATCCCCTCCCAAATGCGAATCTGGGGCATGGCCCCCATGTTGCCATATGCGTTCCTAAGCGTTCCATTTGAACCCCAAAAGCATATCCCCTCCCAAATGCGAATCTGGGGCATGGCCCCCATGTTGCCATATGCGTTCCTAAGCGTTCCATTTGAACCCCAAAAGCATATTCCCTCCCAAATGTGAATCTGGGGCATGGCCCCCATGTTGCCATATGCGTTGCTAAGCGTTCCATATGAACTCCAAAAGCAAAGTACAAACCAGACCCAGGATGGGCCAGGAGCCCGCATACACCAGAGTCACAATGAGTAGGGGCACAGCAACACACCCATCGGCATGGCCAATCCGTCCCATGCCACATGTGCACAGCACACAGTCCCATAGCCTAGCACACACAACTACAGATGCCACAGCCACACACTCGCCTCCGGGAAACCCATGTACGAGATTGCACGAACTGCCAATGTCAGACGACTAATACATACTTCGCCAGGTGCAACACAATAACAAATCTCATTCTCTCCACAGGTGACGAACTGCTGGATGCTGGGGATGGAGACAGCAGCCAGCACAGCCAGCCCACAAGCCCCCAACGAGGACACACGGATCTGGAGGATCTGTCCTCCTCTTCGGACACGGACCACCAAGCTGGCCCATCTGGCGTGGCAGGGCCCAGCCGCTCCCCAGGACCCCTCCTACCCACCAACCCATCATCCAGGGATGCTGAACAGTCCCAGTCCCCTGCTGCCACTGTCGTTGCGGCCACACCCACGGTCATTGCGGCCACTACCACTGCCGCAACCGCCACCATCGCCGCACCGACCACCACCGCCTCCGCCACCACCACGTCTTCGCTGGCACCAGCCCCAGCGGTGGCCCGGCCGACTGGATCCACCCTGGGAGCCACAGCGAGGACCGTGGTGTGCAATGTGGCTAGTGGGCAGGCCGGTGGCAGCAGGACTGGTAGGAGGAGCAGGGTCAGGGAAACGCCAGCCTCCCCTGGGAGCCATGCCCTTCCTCAAATGGCCAGAGTCCTTGGGGCCTATGAAGAGGCCCAAGGACAATGGGCCAGGTCTGCTACTGACACGCGGGAGGTGCTGGGGGTGCTGAGGTCCATGGACGCCCATATGGGGCAATTCGTGTCCCGTATGGACCAACTCGTGGACCTCATGGGCCAGCTGGTGGTGGCGGTGGGGTCACAGGCAAGGCCAGCAACACCACCTCCGCCACCACCTGCTAGGGCGCAGGGTCGGGCAGCAGTGTCCACTTCCCCTGCGTCCACAGCCAGTGAGCACACCTCACCCACCACCAGCAGGTCGCCACCACACACCCCCCTCCCAAACGTGGAAGGGGCCGTCCGAAGAGGAAACTGATCTCCCGGGAGGACTTCGCACGCTCCAGTCGCAAGTGAGGCAGCCAGCCAGCCTTCCGCCAGCCTTCCTTGACCAGCCACTGCATTGACTTGCTCTACGATCCCACTCCACACAGCCATCTGGATGGCATGTGTGTGTTGGACTATGGACATAGAACCAGTGGGTACACCCTGATCATCACGCAGCCATGACCGACAGCTCATTGTCACTGCACGCACCACTTTTGTCATCACCTTACACACAATCACATGTCACAGTTTGTAATAAATGCACCTTTTTCACTAACTGCTGTTTGTGCCCTGTGTTTTATTTGTACGGAATACAACGGCCACCTTGGGCGGAAAGGCACCTGATGCGTGGCATGGCAATGGAATCCGGAGGGCCTGTAGGGACCTAGGGGTGGGAGACAGAACAGGAGCACATTCAATGAGTGTGTCACACACCCATCACACAGTACATGTCAACAACTACAAGCAATGTACACACATCGCACAGAGCAATAGGGCACAATGCCACAGTCACCAACAGTGGCATACTACCCTGGCCATGGAGCGTTGACACACTGCACGCAGTGAACATACGGCCACCCTGACACAGCACACACACACCTGCACAGATACAGACACATCATCCGTCGTACATGGACACTCACCGTCAAGTGAAGTAGCGGGCGATGAGCTGCTGGCGCACATTCCCAGCTTCCTCCTCTCCGCTGTCCACCTCACTCGAGCTGTCCTGGTCTGCGGGCTGGGGCCCTGGTTGATCTCCGTCATCCACAATGAGGGGGATCTGCTTCCGAATGGCCAGATTGTGCAGCATGCAGCACGCCACCACTATCTGGCACACCTTCTGTGGGGAGTACGCCAGTGCACCCTCGGTGCGGTCCAGGCACCTGAACCTGGACTTGAGGAGGCCAAAGGTACGCTCGACCACACGTCTGGTCCTCCCATGTGCCTCATTGTATCGATCGTCTGCTGGGGTGCGAGGATTCCTCAATGGACTGAGCAGCCATGCCCCATTCGGATACGCAGAGTCACCTGGGTGTGAGGGACACAGAGAACCGTTGCTATTCCAACTGGACAGGGGACAGCATCGCACAACCAGCACGCTACACCACTCCACATACTCACCGACAATACAGCCACGATCCTGTTGCAGATTGGCCATCAGTCGTGGCAAGATGCTGTTGCGCATTATGTGTGCGTCATGTGCCGAGCCTGGAAACTTGGCACACACGTGGGTGATCACCATGTCCGCAAGGCACACCACTTGCACATTCAGGGAGTGCGTGTGCTTCCTGTTGCGGTACAGGTGCTCAGTGGCCTGTGGTGGAACAAGGCCAACATGTGTGCAGTCAATGGCTCCCACGACGTGTGGGATTCTGCCAAGGGCATAGAATGCACCCTTCACTGCCGCCAATTCACGAGCCCTGGGGAATCTGATGTACCTGTTTCGGTACAGCATCATGGCTGCCAGTACATCCCTCAGCACCTTGCTGAACATGGGCTGGGACATCCCTCCTCCACTGCCCACTGTGTGCTGGAATGACCCAGTGGCGAAGAAATGCATGGCGGCCATCACCTTAGCCGTGGGGGTGACAGCAGTCGGATACACCCTGCGGGGACGGAGATGGGGCTCTAACATGGCACACAGTCGATGCAGAGTTGGCCTGTCCAGCCGAAACTTCCTGATTACCTCTGTATCGTCCATGTCCGCCAGCAATTGGTATGGGCGGTCAATGTTCGGTCTCCGCCTGGGTTAAATGGCAGAGGATACATGTCAAAGCAACACGGCACATAGCAATTTCGCATACACATCACTGACATGACTGAGCAAGCACATGAGCCACAGCCCAGCTGTCAAGCTGGGACGGCACGGCCACAATACACTTACACAGGTCTCCCAACAATGGCAATGGCAAGTGAGACATACCACTGCCATGTGCATGCACATGGGGATCTAGGCCCCAATGACTTGCGGGGCGTGCTGATGGGGACTGACTGCATATTCGTCAAGCGGCAACGCCACGGCAACATGAGTGTCTGCTGAGCATGGAACTGCTTCCGAGGCTGGATGAGTATGGCACACGACGACGACGATGTGGGCACGGGCTGAGCGGCCAATACAAGTGGGACCTGTGGCACGAGGGGATATGAGACAGTAGTAGGTGTCAGCACTGCACCCTATGTACAGCACTGTACGGATCACAGCTCCCGAAACATTGACTGGTGTCCACATTGACAGCCCCATGCCAAGACGGCTGTGTGCTTGCAGTCACACGTCACAGGTGAGAGGTTACATTGCACGTGCCAGGTGGCAGTCGTACATAGTGGGAGCTGGCATGTGTGTGCATGTGTCTCCTGTTCAGGATCCACCAGATGGGCGCTGACTCTGTACTGAGCATTGGACACAGCATGTTCCGTGGAAGGCTTGTGTGTGTGGGATGGTGGCACTGGATGTGCCTCCGTTGGGTGGGGGGCCATGCACAGGGCGGGTACGTCGATGATTGCGCATTGTTGGTCACGGTGGGTGCACCAACTAAGATGTGTTGCCCTGTGTTCAATTCCTATGTCCGCATGATGATGGACTGTGGATGTGAGCAGACTACACATTGGTCGATGTGCTGTCTATATGCATGTGCCTTCACACCAGGCACAGCTGCCCCTGCACATGTGACCCCTGCTGGACTCGCTGCTGGGTCTGTGGAGCTGATGCACCTTCTGCGCGTGGGGCGGACAGCTCTCCTCACTTCCCTCATTGCGCATGTCATGTCTTTGCCGCAGGTGACATGGATCATGGAGGGCCCACAGGTACGCGTGGGTAGGCTACACATGATTGTTCACTGGTCGCCACCCCCAGTCAGTGTTTCGAATGGGAAGGTTGTCGTGCTGGTGGTATGTTCGATGTGGCGGATGGGCGGGCCTAGGTGCGGGCTTACATTCCGGACATGGGGGGTAGTTGGATTGGCGACTAGTTGCAGTACACACGGGACACGTCTCTTCCTTTCCACATCTGGGTCATCCCTTGTTCTAACTGACAGTGATACAGTCATCTTCGCCCCAGCCCTCATGTCCTCCCCTCGCCCCCCAATATGCATGCTCACCTGCGAGGCTAGCGCTTGCACAGGCAGCCCCAAGCTCGCACCAGAGAGGGCAAGGAGTGTATGTGTGGGTCCAGTTGCACGAGTGGGCTGTCTCAGGGTATGATGTGTGGCGGGACGCCGTCCACCTGCGTGGTGCCCCAAATGGAGACCCGGCCTGCATGGACTATGCATCACAGTCTTCGCCTTCCGGATCCGCCACCTGCGACACCCAGTGGCTGTGGCTGCCCTTGCGGCCAGGCCGCGTCCGTCTGTGGCTGTTGGCCCACACATTCACTCTTTGGCCTCTCTGGGGAGGGCTCGGGGGTGGTGGCGCACGCGCTTGCACTTAGTCGCAATGGCATGTGTCGTGGTTGGTATGATGGGCAATGGATGGGATGGTGCGAGCCACCTCCCGTGACGTCAGTGCTGCTCGTGCTGTGGTGCGTCCCCCTACACTTCCATCTGACTTGTGCCATGCTAGACGTTGAGGTTCTATTGCCTGCGTGATATGACCAGGAGGAGCGCGAGGAGACCTCACACACACCATGCTCCACTGCCATCCCGTGCCCTGTATCGCCTGTGCGGATTGACTATGTTGGGGTTACACCTGGTCGACTGGGGCTGTGTGTGCCTTGTCAAGGGGCATGGCGGGCGCACAACAGAATCCAGCTTGTCCACAGAGGGTGGGCTGAGGTGCGCCTGGTACCGCTTTGTACGTGTGCCCGGCTGCTGTGCACACACGTGTTCACTCCCCCCGACAGGTGTCCTCTCACAATGCCCAGGGAAGCGGTGGTGTACTGTTCATGACCCCTCCCAACACGGCGTGCTCCAACTTGGCATGTGCGCATCTACCCGTCGCACCCACCCACCTGAGCACTGCGTCCATACGACTTCACACGACACATGTGTGTCTTCCACAGTAGTGCTACTCATTTGCGTTGACATCCAATACCAGTGGACTACATGGTCATGTCACGACTGCCGTGTACTTCACATACTCTCATCCTCTCTCATTCGTACTTGTGAAATGAGTCAGCGGAGACAGTTTTGGTTTCAAACATTATATTGAGTCTTCTGTCCTCTGTGATGCAGTATAGTGGACACTACTGGCAGCGGGATACATGTTGAGGATATACTGAGCATGATTACAAATGGGATAGGGTGTGGGGTTACATCTGCTTGGCCAAGGCTGTGCTAATGTACATTTACGTATAGCTGCGGAGCTGCGGACTTTGACACAGACGGTATACATGTAGCCTACCAGACCGCTCGGCATCATGGGCACAGTCCATCTCAGTTCCATGTGACAGGTTTGCTGCGGTTGTTCCTCATGCACGCGTGCATGTGAGATGACATCAGGGCATGTGCTTGCGTGCATGCAGCGGCGTGCCACTTGTTGTTGCACTGTGGTGGTTACTGGACATGTCACAGTCACTGGGGTCGTGTTGTTGTTGTATGCACTTGTCGTCCATGCAAAGGTCCTGGTATGGGATTCCCGGGGCGGGGGTGGGAGGGGTGCAGCACCCACAGACTCCAGGCGACCTATTCATGTCCACTGAGCGGTGTGTGTGTCCATGTGCGCTGGATCCATGTCGTGTCCTGGTTGTTCGTGCAGTTCCGTCCATGTGGGTGCGATACACAGAGCCCATGCCACTGCCTCCCACGATGCATGCGGTGTTCCTGGATGTGATGGGGAACAGTGTGCATGTCCCGGTCATATCCGATGTCATGGCGATGTCGTTGATGGTGTGGTTACAGTTGCCGGTCGTTTGGTATGGCTGTTGTGGTGGTGACTGGCCAGTCCGTGCGGAAGCTGAGCATGGGTGCGGGGTTGGACTTCATAGGTCACTCGGGGAACCTGCGTTGTGGTCCGACGTATTTACAGGTTGTCAGGTATGCGATGCCGTCCAGCAGGGCTTCCATGTCATTGGTGGTGTACATGTTTGCCAGCCAATGAAGCGGATGGTGGCTGTCAAGGTGTTGTTCGTAGGTTGTCCCTTGGAGGACCATGATGGGGCATGCTGGGTGACATTCGATGTAGCTGTTCTCGATGATCCGTCGTGTGGAGGCACAGTGGTTCCATTTCAGTGCGGGTGCGATGTTGGCCACATACGCCATGCCCCCATAGGCAGAGCAGGCCCTGTCGTGTGCGTCCAGAGGGAGGAGTAGTGGTAGCAGGTCCGCCTTCAGACATGCCGGGTTGGAGAGGCATATCTCGACGGGATGCTGGTAGGGACACCTCCGACAGTAGAAGACGGGCATGACGCAGCTGAACAATGTGATGCGGTAAGTCAGTCGGTAACTTACGTTCAGCAGGGACAGGAGATCGCATCCCAATGTATGTATCGTGTTGGTTTTGTACAGCTTGAGCTGTTCGGCGTAGTTGGGTAGGTGTGTTGCGGTTGCCATTTCGCAGCGGTTCGTTGAGGTGGCGTGCTCCGGCTGTGTGTGCAGTCTGCAATGTGCACGCTCCGGGGTTGCTGTGAGCTCTGTGTAGTCGTAGGGAGACAGGACTTGTGTTCTGTTGGCTTGTTTGGAGGACACGGGCCCTCTTCCCACATGCTTCTCAGACAGTTCAAGGTCAGTGCTGTGTGACTCCTTCCAATTAACTTGCATGTGGCCGACATGGGGGAGTGTTTTCTTCTTTCTTCCCCGTCCGTTGTGTGCTTCTGTGATATGCGCTATCTGCCGTGTGGTCGGTCTCCTCGGCATGCCTGTGTTGGTCTATTCTTGGACAATGGCTGTATTCACCGGCTTCTGTCGTAGGGCTGTGGTTTCGGAGTTGGAATGGAAGGTCATTCAGTGCTGTCTGCTCTCCCTTGTGTGGGCGGCAGGCTGCCTTTCCGCTCTGCGTTGGGCCTTGTGTGTGGATGTTATTCTTGGGCCACCTGTTGTCGGTCCCCGGGCTCTTTGGTGTTCCGTTTCATGTGTCTTGTTCATATGTGCAGGGTGGTATGGGTTTTTCAGTGTGGTACTGGCGTTCCTCTTCCCGAAGGGGCCCTGCTTCTCCTAGTTGGTGTTGCCGCCGCTGTGTGCTACGCCATGTTTGTTACACTGGGGTGTGTCCTGCTGTTGCGTGACTTCACTGACATGTGTGCGTCGGTTGTGTGGCGTTGGGTGTTGTCCGTGAATTGGGCGTTGGGGACATGTCTGTGGCCGGCCTGTCACGTGTCATGTGCGTTCGGGGTGGGGCTGATGTGTGTGCTGCTTGGTTGTGTCCCTGTGTCTGTGTGCGACGCATGCATGGCGCTGCGGTTGGCCTCTGCGTTGTGCGCATGTGTGGCGGCGTCATCGGCGCTTTGGGGCCGTGACGGGGTGGTTGGTTCCTAGTCCCAGGTGGTGTGTACACATGTGTTCCGCGATGTTAGGATTTGGCCTGTGTGTCATATGTGGATGCAATGGTGGATGTGTAGTGTACACGCGCTGGTGGGGGGTTGTCCGCTTTTTCCGCCCTTGCACTGTGTGCGCTGTTTGCGTGCACTTGTTGTGTGTGTGCCTACCTGCGTCTCCGCGGTACGTTGCGTCCTTGGTGGTGCATCAGCAGAAGCATGGGAAGGGCCTGCAGTGCTGGATTCATGCCCGGGGTGCCGCTTCTTCGTTGTCCGTGCTCTGCGTCCGTGTTTCCGCCTCTCTTTCACGTGCGGTGTCTCTTTGCCGTGGGAGCCGTTTGTTTGCGGCATCGTAATTTATGCGCCGGGCGGGACGTGTTTCGTCGGACGGTGTGTGTCAGTTGTGCTGCGCCGCTACGTGTGCGGGCGCACTTTGATGGCGGACGGTGTTGCTGGCTTGCCGGCGGTGTTTGGCCTGCTTTTCGCATCGTAATTGGGCGGGCGTGTGGACTGCTGCTTGCCGGCGGTAACTGGTGGTTTTTGCATCCGCCAGCACGGCGGTTGTGCTTCCGCCCGACATCGTAATGGGCCCCTTAATGTTTTAATTTATAATAACAGTTTTTTGTATTAGACTTTATTTTATTGATATATATATATATATATATATATTCACTGAAAAAACCATAGGTTTCATGGATGTTATAGTTAGTTGGACATTTCACTCGTACAAAACCAGAGAAATTCGGCCGTTATAGTTAGTTGAGCTAACTATAACTTGCACCCCCGCAAAGCACTGCTGATGACGTCACATATTACATCATTCATGACATGGTCAGTGACATCACTGATGACATCACTGATTACATCTCAAATGACATCACTGATGACATCATCCAGTGACTGTGTGTTTCTGTAAAGTTTAAATATGTTTTATATATATATATATATATATGCCAAGGTGTATTGAAGTATGAGTGGGTGTATGAGTGTCTGAATGGATGATTTAGTAGGTGCATAACTGACTGTATAAGTGAATGATTAAACATGTCTTACTGAATGCATGGGTTAGTGAGTAAACTGTGTAAATGTCTGTATCAGTCTGTCAGTTGGTGTGTAAGCTGCTGCATGGGTTGGTGAGTAGCTACATGAGTGTCTATATGGGTTATTGATTGGTTGTCTGAGTATCTGTATGGGTGCCTGAGTGTCTGTGTGGGTGGGTGGGGGGTGTGTGACTCTGTGCATAGATATGTGAGTGGGTAATTCACTGGGTGTATGGGTTCAAGAGTGCATCTGTGAAGGGCTTTATGGGTGGGTGAGTGTGTGTATGGGTGTGTTGGTGAGAGAATGGAAGTCTCAGTGGTACATGTGTGAGTAACTATGTTATGTTAATTGATTTTTGTAAAGCGCATAATCACCGACAGGTCTCTTAGCGCTTTAGAGAGAGTGGCCAAAGGCCATTGGTGGTAACATAGCAGCTTCGCAGGTAGGGAGATTAAACAGTGTCCAGAGCCTCCCTGAACAGGACCGTTTTGAGCTGTTTCCTGAAGGGGAGGAGTGCAGGTTCTTTGCGAAGGTAATCAGGCAGTTGGTTCCAGAGTTGTGGGAGTAGGACAGAGAATGCTCTGCCCCCTTTAGATACCGTATTGCACCGTGGGGGGGCCAGGCGGCAGGCCTTGGATGATCGCAGAGTACGGCCCGGAACATAGTTCTCGAGGCGATCTTTAATATAGGCTGGGGCTTGGCCATAAATTGCTTTATGGGCAATGCAGAGACCCTTAAATGTTGCTTTCTGCTTGATGGGGAGCCAGTGCAGCTTGCACAGCAAAGGGGTGGCGTGGGTACTTCTAGGGAGCCTAAAAATCAGCCTTGCTGCATCGTTCAGTACCACCTGCAGCTTATTGATGAGTTTCTGGGGGAGGCCGATGTATAAGGCATTCCCGTAGTCTAGTCTGGAGATAATTGTGGCTGACACAATCATCTGTAGTGAGGCAGTTGAGAGAAGGGGGACAAGTTTCCGCAACTGTCTCATGAGCCCTATACAAGTACCAACCACTGTGGTGACTTGGTTGGCCATGGAAAGTTCGGAGTCGATCTTTATGCCCAGGCTTTTCACGACGGGTACTGGTGTGGGGGCGTCACCCAGCTCTTTGGGCCAGAAAAGATCACTTCAGGGATTGTTTTTCATGGGGATGACAAGGACTTCTGTTTTGTCAGGGTTAATTTTCAATGAATTGGTTGTCATCCAGTTCACTGTGAATCTAAGGATGTTTTGTGCCAACTCCTGAGCATGGGCGGAGTTGTCGATCCGGAGGATGAGTTGAGTATCATCCGCATAATTGAAAACTCGGCAGTCCATGCGGGCTAGGGCCGCCACCAGAGGCTGTAGGCACATGTTGAAAAGGAGCGGGGACAGTGCAGAGCCTTGGGGGACACTGCAGGTGAGGGTGCCCTTGTCCAATACCTGCTCCCCCAACTGAATCCTCTGGGACCGACCTGACAGGAATGATTCCAGCCACTGGTGTGCCAACCCGCAGATGCCCAAGTCAGTAATACGGGCCAGCAGTTGTCTATGGCTGACCGTATCGAACGCCGCTGATAGATCTAATAAAATCAGGGTGCTCGGTTTTTTATTGTCAGCCATGATTCTGAGCTCATCAAGTACAGACAGCATCACCAGCTCAGTGCTGTGATGGGCTCTAAAGCCCGCCTGTCGAGTTTGGAGTAGCTGGTGTTCCTCCAAGAAGGACTCAAAGTGTCTTAAGAATATGTTGTTCCACAACTTTCGCTAAGAATGGCAGCTGGGAGATGGGCCTATAGTTCTTACATACATATGTGAAAGGCAGCATATGTGAGTGTTGGAGTATATAAATCACTATATGTGAGAGTGAGTGATTGTGAGAGTGGCTGTATGGATGAGTGTGTGCTTGTATCAGTGATTGTATAAGAGAGTAAGTATGTGTTAGTATCTGTATGAATAAGTGAGGTGGTGTGTGTATAACTGTATAGGTGAGTAAATGGGAGTGTGAATGATTCTTTGCATGATTGACTAGGTGTGTGAGTAACTCTATGGATGAGTGGCGATGTGTGAGTGTCTGTATAGGTGTATGAGTGCAAATGATAGTGCTGTATTGATGAGTGATTGCATGTATGAGTGACTGTATGGGTGAATGAGTGGACGTGTGTGTAGACCTAGGAATCAGTGAGTGGGTATGTAGTAACTGGTATTGGTGTGTCTATGGTTTCGAAAATGGTAGCCTGTATTTTAGAGTGGGTGTATCAAAGGTTATATTAGGGTGTGAGGAGGTGCATCAGACTAGCACGTGGATGATGTCATCAGTGATGTCATTTGAGATGTCATCAGTGATGTCATCATTGATGTCACTGACCATGTCGTGAATGATGTAATATGTGACGTCATCAGCAGTGCATTGCGGGGGCGCGAGTTATAGTTAGCTCAACTAACTATAACGGACGAATTTCTTTGGTTTTGTACGAGTGAAATGTCCAACTAACTATAACGTCCCTGAAACCTATGTTTTTTTCAGTGAATTTCTAAGGTTTTTAAATGCTAATATCTAACTATAACTTCCCTGAAACCTATGGTTTTTTCAGTGATTTTCAAAGGTTTTTTAAATGCTAATTTCTAACTATAACATAGCAGTCGCGTTTGCAGAGTGGTGGAGAAAGGTGAGCGTGGCCTCCGAACACCTCTTAGAAATCCCACTGTGTGGAATTTACTGGAGGTAACAGGAGGGGTAGTTAACCCCAAACGTCAACCTTGGGGGTCAACTACCCCTCCTATTACCTCCAGTAAGTCCCACACAGCAGGATTGCTAACTTCTCATACCAGGCCACGCCCCCTTTCTCCACCACTCTGTAAACACGCCCCCTGGTGCGTTGTAAGTTGGGGAATTAATTCCCCTTGAATACTGAGGGTCCCTGGGGGCCAACT
Organism: Calotriton arnoldi; assembly: GCA_963921515.1. NCBI lineage: Eukaryota > Metazoa > Chordata > Amphibia > Caudata > Salamandridae > Calotriton > Calotriton arnoldi. Next base: position 71,225 of record CAWUFW010022246.1, on the reverse strand, counting down.
TGCCCACTAGGTACCTCCAGAAAGCGCCACAGAGCTGGACTGCAGAGAGGTGGTCCGAGGCCACGCCCCTTTTTACACCACTCTGCAAACGCAGCTCCTGGTGCACTGCTGCTCGGAGGATGATGTCTACTTATGTCCTGAGGACCTCAGGACACAATAGGACCTCATCGCCCCACTAGCAGTGCGCCAAGAGGCGCGTATGCAGAGTGGTGTAAAAAGGGGCATGGCCTCAGACCACCTCTCTGCAATCCAGCTCTCTGGCACTTACTGGGGATACCTAGTGGGCTAGTTGGCCCCCAGGGACCCTCAGTATTCAAGGGGACTTAATTCTCTAACTTACAACGTGCCAGGGGGCGCATTTGCAGAGTGTTGTAGGGAGGGGGCGGGGCCTCCGGCGAGATGCCGTTTTTTAAAAATATTGTTTTAGAAGGGGGACTGAGTGGCCCCCCTTCTTGTACTATTTTTGGGGCCCTAGGGACCCCATCCCCCAGGGCCTGACCCCTTTTTAAAAAAGAAATTAAAAAAAACGGGAAGGGGGGCCGCGGGGCCCCCCTCCCAAGGCCAATTTCGGCCCCGGGGACCCCATCCCCCGGGGCATGGCCTCCTTTTTAAAATTTATTAATTGGGAAGGGGGCCGTGTGGCCCCCTTCCCTAGGCCACTATTGGCCCCGGGGACCCCATCCCCCAGGGACGGCCTGCCGTTTAAAAAAAAAAAAGTATTTATTCATGGGAGGGGGCCACGTGGCCCCCATCCCGGGCCACTTCTGGCCCCGGGGACCCCATCCCCGGGGCCTGGCCTCACCTTTGGGGACCGTGGGGAGCCCCAATGCCCCCATGGTCCCGCCGGCTCCCCGCCTCCTGCGGGAGACGGCATTGCTTTGCACAAGGGGAGCTGCTAAAATGCAGCTCCCCTTGTGCAAAAGCAATTCTCCTTTGGTTTTTGGAAGCGAGAGCAGGTTTCCTGCTCTCGTGTCCAAAAACCAAAACAGAGTTTGCTATGACAGGGCGGGAGCCGTGCTCTCGCCCTGACATAGCAAACAGCAATGTCCCGGGGGTGGGCAACCCGGGACATTGCAGGAGCCGGCCCTGGGGGGTGGTGGTCCCCAGGGCCATCAATGGCTCCTGGAGGGGGGCCGCACGGCCCCCCTCCCTTCATTTCTAAAGCCCCAGGGAGGTGGTGGTCCCCGGGGCCGGGGGTCCATAACGGACCCCCGAATTTGAATATTTAGTGCCCCGGGGAGGTGGTGGTCCCTGGGGCAGTGTGGGGGACTCGAGCCCCGCACACTAATTATTAGTTATAGCCCCGGGGAGGTGGCGGTCCCCGGGGCTGCAGGGGGGCCCGCGAGGCCTCCCACCCTTATTTTAATTATGCCCTGGGGAGGAGGCGGTCCCCGGGGCTGCAGGGGGGCCGCATGCCCCCGTGCATAAATCATAAAGCCCCGGGGAGGTGGTGGTCCCCGGGGCTGTGGGAGCCCCCACGGGCCCCCACCCCATAAATAGTATTGCCCCCGGGACCTGGCCCACCCGGGGGCTTTTTAACAAATGAAGCGCGGGAGACCGCGCTTCATTTTTTTAAATAATTTCGGCCGGATTCGCTGACCCAGCGCTAATTCGGGCGAAATTATTTAAAAAAATGCTTTTTTGGGACCCCCTGAGCAGGGGGTCAGGGTGTTTCTACCATGCCCCCTTTTCTTGTTTTTCAACTTGTTTTTCTGATTTCTTGTGACTCGGTTACCGAGTCACAAGATGGCTGCCAACACACTCGGTGCTCAGATATCGATATTTTTATTTTTGGAATTTGTCAGCAACTACTGAACGGATTTACACCATTTAAATAAAAGGTCGCTTTCTGGACCAAGACCTACCTTTTTGCCAAATTTGGTGTAATTCCGTTCAGCAGCTCGGGTTGTAGCCTGTTCCAATTTTACCTATGGAAATTAACATGGGGAAATTGTGTTTTGGGACCCCCCTTTTTTCTCGGCCCCCGCTTGACGAATCACCCCAAAACTTTCAGGACAGGAGCTGACCTGAGTGAACCTTTTTTCTGGAAAATTTTGCAAAGATTCGTCAAACGGCGCCAAAGATTTTGGCAAAAGAAAAACGCTTTTTGAATTGAAACGAGGTCCTAACTATAACTACCTACTGGTGACCGCCAGTAGGTAATATATATATATATATATATATATATATATGTATATATATATATATATATATATATATCATCCAAGGTTGGTTCACTTTTGCCCGGAATCTCGGCGCTCAAAAAGGTGCGCGACCATCGCGGTTGAACCAAACCGCTACATTTCCAAACAAATCCTTTGTGTAGAAAGAACCAGGTCGCACTCCAGCAGTAATGATTTAGCAAGTTAATTTATTCTTAAATCCTTTTTCGACAGCATGCACAGACCCAACCAACGCGTTTTGGTATATCGTAATACCTTGCTCACGGCTGATTTTTTGGCGCAATCCACCTTATTTTTAAATTTAAACTACAGGAAAGGCTAATGCATCACTTCCTGTTTGTTATCAGGGGTCCCTCCACAGCCTACTGGGAGATGTAGTCCCCTGTTATTTTCTGTGAAAAAATGTGCAAAAGTAATAGTGCAAAATACAATCTTTACAGATTATGTGAATTAAAATCAGTATCCAATTGTATCACCAATGAGCAACCATCAACTCTTCCATTTCTGCATGGTTCAAAAATAATAGGTGTTTCGCTATATTTATAGTTCCCAACAACATTATATCCCTTCAGTGGGAATATTTTTAGGTCCATTCTTTTTCCGACTCCTCTTTAGAACCTCCAATGGCAGTCTGTTTCATCTATATTCACAAAAACCAATTGGATTCACTCGAGTCATAGGTTTCTTTGGACCCCTTTAACCCTCTAGTGGGGATATGTTGCCGAACTCTAACTCGAATGAATTCACTCCATTCTTTTTGGATTCTCACCCATTTTGACCCTCAAGTGGGTCTATATTCCATTTGGAGTTTCACCCATTTTCTAACCCTTCAGTGGGTGAAGTATTCCCATGCGGATTCCAGCACTTATGTTGTCGATGATGTCCTCTTTGGTATTCCTTGGATTTTATTGCACATTGTGGGAGACTGTATGTTTGATTAGATGTGTATGTACAGTTCCTCTGATTGATTTAAACCATGAGGCGTCATGGTCCTAAGATTTAAAATATGGCGTGACTCTTTTTGTCGCCGTCTTTTCTCTCTATTTCCTCCACGTACATTGGCTGGTACAGTTTCTATCCCATAAAATTTCAGAGTTTTCCAGTCTCCATTGTGGTATAGCTCCATATGTTTGGCCACTGCATTGTTTCTGTCTTTGTTTTTCGTGGCCCGGACATGCTCCAGTATTCTTTTTTTTAATTCGCAAATGGTGCTGCCCACATATTTTAGCATACAGGGACACTCAATCACATACAATTTGAAGGATAGGTTGGTGCACAGCCATTTTAAAACAAAAAAACAAAGGGACACATGGCTTAAAACCAAAGGGTTCATCAAATGCCACAGCTGTAAAGTATGTCAAATAGGGGGGCGCTAGGTGGCGCACAACCGGAATGGCCGCTCATTAGTGAGGCTCCGGTAGCTCGGATTCACAATCCTGCATTTATCCTGCTATCCACGGAGGAAAGTGACCACGAAACGCGGCACTTATGAAGTAAGGTGCCCGCAACCTCCGGTGCGAATTTCAGCTTGATTGAGCCCCGGGAACCTCTGGTGGGGCATAGCATACGCCGCAGCGGGAGACTGGTGGAGAGTGGAGTGGTGCCGGGTGAGGCGGGCGCCGCTGCGCGAACTCCAGGTTTCACACGAGGTGCGGGCCGTGCGGGGCCGTGGCCCAGACGGCGTCTCAGCAACAAAGAACACTGAGAGCCCCGGCGAAGTCTGAGATCTTCAGGGGCCATCCCATGCTTGCGCCTGCACACCGCAACGGCAGTAAAACTGAGTTTATGGAGCATTATCGCCGAAGGTGGGTGAGCGCGCAACTGACATCGGCATATGTGTGGTGAAATACGTAAGGCGCAGGACACTCGCACTGAAGCTTCAAAACATATAGTAACGGCCACATCTCCTGCTCAGAGTGGGTTAGGCGCTGCGGAGGCTCGTCAACCTTCACCGCATAGCCCGCACGCCGCCATTTTGTAGACGGAGCGCTGCAGGGAACTCTCTACTCCTGCTGTGACTGCGTGGACTCCGGGTTCCCTGGGGGGCACTGGGCCGTGGTCCCGCTGGAAGCCCGCACCTACACTCGCTGAACAATCACCGACGCAACAGGAGGCCTCCCCCATAAAGCGACATAATGCACCGGCTGCTGCGCGGCAGGGCGGACGAACGCGGCTGGTGCGCGCCACAGATTGCTGCAGAGAACAGATATGAAGGCCGCACCTCGGCACTAAGAACCTGCTGGCGCCTCCATTGCAGTGCCCACGGGACTGAAAGCGCTGCGCCTGGCCATATGGTGCAAGATTGGGAGATCATCGCATGGCCTGAGTCTCAGAAGGGGGCATACACAAGCCGGAGAAGAAATGCAGCGGCAATCCCAGAAGTGAAAAATTGTGGCGCTGGACTCACACCATCACCCTAGGTTTTCTCGCAGTGGGCTCCTAAGAAAATATACCACGGAGACGCTAAAAAACTTTATATGTGCTAAGACGTCACACTCCACCATGATACAAGAGGCGGCTGCATGAACTGGCGGAGGGCCCGTTCCCCACACTACAACGTGAGCGGTTGCTGAGACCAGCGCCAGGTCTCCGAACTGCACTTCCATATCGACAGTGCCTTTACTCACCATTTTACGCCTCCTTGGAACTTCGCTTCAGTTCACGACACAGCGCTGAGTTGCCAACTATGTGAATTTATTTTGTGTGGACCCAGGGTGCCAGTTGGACTACCTTTCAATACTCGGGCACACGGCCGCACTGAGGAAGCACCGCCACTAGCCCGATCCTGGATGTAACTATTGCCGGTCATTGCACGTTACACCCCAGACGACATCTAAATAGCATATCCAGGTGTGGTACACCGTTCACCTCGGGGCTCTAAGATGGGGAAACCGGAGGGACGACAATCTAAGCTCGTGTTCGATGCCAAAAAGACAGTCACTCGCTCAAACACTGAAGAGCAGGCGCAAAGTATGGAAGGCCCATCGCAAACACAATCTCCTACCCTGGACGGCGAAGTCAAAACGTTACTCCTGGCGATGCAACAGAGTCTCTCCTCCCTGTCAGGTAAAATGGATACTATGAATAGTCGCCTGGACTTCCTGGTACTGAAAGTAGACAAGCACGATGAACAGATCAAGGAAGCGGAACGGCGCATCTCTGACTCAGAAGATGCTACTGCCCAAACGCAAAAACAAATGGCACAAATGGACAAAATTCTGAAAGTCATAGCCTCGAAGAATGAGGACCTTGAAGCTAGAAGTCGCAGAAACAACATTCGACTTCTTGGTATTTCGGAAACTATAAATACTGGTCGTATGGAGGATTACATAGAGCGCCTCTTGCGAGACACCTTTGGAGAAGCCGCCTTTTCCCCGCATCTGACAGTGGAGAGAGCCCATCGGTCCCTTGGGCCTCGCCCACCCCCGGGTGGCGCCCGCATCCTATCATAGACCGGATCCTTAATTACCGCGATCGGGACACAGCACTCCGCCTAGCACGTGAAAGGAAGTCACTGTCCTACGAAGGTATGAACTTCACCATGTACCCTGACTTTACAGTTGCAGTACAGGAAGCACGCCGTAAGTTTATCCATGTGAAACAGCAGCTTCGCAAGGCGCAAATCGATTTCGCACTTCTATACCCGGCACGCTTACGGATCACACATCAAGGTAAACAGAAGATATTTGTGAGTCCCCACCAAGTGGAAGAGTTCCTCAAACATATTAACAAACATTCACCTTGACGGAATTCCGATGACCGCTCCTCCCTGTCCCGCTCTCCGGAACTGGAAGACGACTCATAATGAAGAGGGCGATGACAAGGTTGTTGATGTACGGCGCTGATAGTCCAATTTGAATGGGCCTATCTCTCTACAGACCCTCCCTCGCATATCATACGCTGCGGAGAAGAGATGCTCCATATTGGCAAGAGTCGAACTTATGGACAGCCAAGAGACACCAGATAAGTGTATCTACTGATCCCACTGAGAGTATCGGACATGTAATGGGTCACTAGTAAGACTTGGACAATGGTACCTTCCCTCCACGGCGTAGAGCCGAGCACCCTCCCGCTACCACTTCTGATGCCCCGCCTGCCGCTACTGTGGTAGGGTGTGTCCATTGGGAGTGGGGAGGTAACTGAGACACACCAGCGGTTCCCCCACTATGGATGATCCCCCACACGCCTCTAGTTTAAGCGGGTCTGTGTTGACCGCATGGACCAGTTGGGGAAATGTTGGGTTCTGGGAGGGAATTGGCATTCTGGCACAATTGGGGTGCTGTTGTTGGAGGGCAGGGGGTGGGCGTGGGAAGGGTTTTTGGATATGTTTGATGTTCATCAATATACTATATTATGACAAACAAGCACAAGGTATTTTTCTAATAATGGCACACAGAGCACAGGAGACATGTCACCACTCATCGTGCACCACAAGCACTCACGGCTACTCTCATGGCTAAGCAGAGTCTACAGATACTTACATGGAATGTAAGGGGACTCGGGAATCCGCGTAAGCGCCGACAACTTTTGGCATACCTAGATAGACATCACATACATATTGCGTTAATCCAGGAAACACATGTTCATCCTTTGCACCCCTCCACCTTTGCTACGAAATGGGCCGATCATCGGCTATTCTCCTCGTACTCATCCTATGCCAGAGGCACGGCAATACTTATTAAAAAACAGACACCATTCAACCTAGCGGGTACATTGCTGGATCCTAATGGGAGATACACCATAGTGTGGGGGCGGCTAGGTACGGATTCGGTCACCCTGGTGAGTTGTTACGGCCCAAACGTAGACACTCCGGAATTTTTCTCTGTGCTATGGGGGAAAATACTGGATATCGGCTCCACGCATATCATATGGGGTGGGGACTTCAATGCAGTTCTCAACCCAACAGATGACAGATCAAACCCCGCACCACATCACTACAACAGATCATATCATGTACTGCAGGGCATTACGACAGAGATGGGATTATTAGACGCCTGGCGCTACGCCCAACCCACTAAGCGGGAGGGCACTCACTTTACAGCTCATGCCGCCTCTTGGGCACGACTGGATTATTATCTAGTTTCTCGAGGATTGGGGCCTCTTATGAAAGATGTCACACATCTAGCCAGAACATACTCGGATCACTCTCCAGTCAAACTTACAATTACCCCGCCAGGATATAACAAACCCCGTCGCGCTTGGAGACTGCAGCCCTTAGCGCTCCTCGATATAGTATTTCACAGCGAATTGGGAGATGAGATCCAAGATTTTTTCCATAGAAATAAGGGCTCTGTAGATGTTGTAGAAACAATTTGGGAAGCCTTCAAAGTGACAGTACGAGGTTCTGTATTTCCAAGGGTTCAGGGGTGTTGAGGGACATACAGAATATGATCAGACGACTGGAAACAGAGCTTAAAGATCTCGAGGCACAATTGAGGCTGAGTGGGGACATGGAAGTTCGGCATGCATTTCGGGAGAAACTCACAGAATATGCAGATGCCGCTGACCGGGAAACGAAATTTAGGGGGAAATACTGGGTGGCGCGGAGATATGGGGAGGGTGAGCGGCCTGGGAGGACACTAGCTGAAACCATACGACAGCCACGCTTCTCCAATTGCGTGTTGGAAATCACGGGGCCCGGAGAGATCCTACAACACGACACTCCTGACATCCTAGCTATATTCACCGCGCATTATTCCTCACTCTACACCTCGCAACGTGGGGATCTTCTGGATTTAGACGGATTTCTTGGTGATGTTGCCCTTGGCTGGCTCGGCGATTCGCAAAGGGAATTCCTCTGCGCCCCTTTCGAGCTTGATGAAATACGAGAGGCCATCATGCAGTTACAATCCGGAAAGGCCCCGGCCTCGATGGGTTGCCAGCCGAGTTTGATAAAACATACATCGATCTGATGGCACCGATATTAAAGGAACTATATGAGGAATCGCTCGAAGTTGGCACACTTCCTCCGTCTATGAGGAAGCATTAATTACATCCTTACTTAAACCCGGCAAGTCGCCGACATGCTGTGATTCTTACAGGCCGCTATCTTTAATTAATTGCGATGCCAAGATACTGGCAAAGGTTATTGCGAATAGACTAGGCTTGTTAATGGCCAATTTAGTGCTTCCAGATCAGGCGGGATTCGTTCCTGGCAGAGCGACCACACATAACCTCCGTACCCTCTTCTCTATATTACAGAATGTGGCGCCGGAGCTGCCGCTGGCGGCAGTATTTCTAGACGCCACTAAAGCATTTGACTCTGTCGAATGGTCGTATTTTCTGCTGTAAGTTAGAATCCTGCCTGATTCATAATCGCCGCAGTCTCGGTGGAGCTTACGTTGTTTTCTTGCTTTGATGTCCTCCTCCACTAGCTTTAACCGCTTCTTCATTTCCTCCAGGAACTTTGTGATTAGTTCTTGTTCTGTGTTCGAGTTAAGTTCTTCTTTGATACGCCCGATTTCTTTCTTTATATTGTCCCTGTCAGCCAAGGCGTATTTTACTAGAATCTTCAGCATGTTTTTCGAGCTGTTGGCCGAATTCGTTGACCACTCCTCCAACTTGCAAGGATCCGGTGAGTCGTAGGAGGGAGTTATATAAGGGAATTTCTACCAGTCCCAACATTTTGGTAAAACACACTAATTTGGGACGGGCACATTATTTATTTATATATCTTTTTAGTCAGACTAATCCCACTACACGGGGATACAAAAATGTTGGAATCTACAGAGGAAGGAGAAGGGGGTGTCTCGGAGCCAACGATGCACTAGGCGTATAGGAACCAAATCGCTATATACATTAACCTTCCAGCTAGACCAATCCCACTATATGGGGATATACGGTGTGAACCACAGCACCATGTAGATCAGATTACAAAGATATACCAGCCTTGCCTAACTAGCATAACGCGCGGCGCAGGCAAGGAGAGCACATGCACCGCAAGTACCAGAATGCAACACACGCAGAGCACGGGTGGGATCAATTCCAAAATTCTTCATGTACTTAGGATGCGCCCATTACTAACAGCACTTGTCGACACAAGAGTGAGGAACACATAATCCCCAATACTTAACTACTAATGGAAGTACGACTCACGAGCACTTATGCAAGGACAGTAAGTTACAATTGTGGTAACATGTAAGTGCACTATGTCGATTACAAAATGGCGCTCGAAAAGTGTTGAAATCTGTTGTTTAAGCAGTCTTCTTTCTATGTACATGACATACCAGGAAGTGTATGTAAGGCTTTGCCGGTTGTGACACCGTTGTGTGAACAAGCCCCTAGAGGGTGAAACGCGCCACGGCGGGTTTATGGAGTTAATAAACCCCCTTTGATTGATTCTTGGACTACTGTTGGTTTTTGCTAAGATCTGAGAGCACGATTGGAACTTCGTTTCTACCGTATATATATATATATATATATATATATATATATATATATATATATATATATTTGATAGTTTTTATATAATTTTATAATTAAAAAATAAATTAAAATTAATAGTTTATTGATTGTTTTAAAGAATATATATATATATATATATATATATATATATATATATATATATATATTAATTATTCAAATCCTTCCCGGTGCATGCAATGGAAAATCACGGCTCGGGCACAGACTCCAGATTATGTGAAAGGCTTTATTTAAATGACATGTGCTTTACTGGCAGCCCCCAGGATATTCGTCGGGACGAGGATTTGAGGACGACAGCAGTATGGGAGGCGGAGACCTGTATGCGAGGAAGTCTTCCGACTTTTAGCGCAGGTTCCATGTTTCCCCCTGTCTCGATATGCCTCTCTCAGTAGGCCGACGGATTCCTGGTGACTGGGCACTGTGTAGGCAAAGGCTAAAGTGGTGAGGACTACGTAGCTTATTAATTTTTATACAAATGGTCTCCCCCGACCCTGCTTATCTGTTTTACTTTATCATATGTGCTGCTGCGATAAGTGGAGGCTTCCTGATCATAACGTACACTATGGCTGGCCCCAGACGCACGGGATTAATTGAAACTGAGCCCAGAGTATGTCTCTGACCGAAGTTCCCAGGTGAAGTAATTCATCAATCCTGGGTATTTGTTTGCGCATTACTGAACTTTCAGACATGCCGTAGCATTTGTTTATTCAACGATGTTGGAATGAGTTGGCAAACAAACTGTTAATTGTCTACTCACTGGCGGGGCCATACAGCATAGTGTAGGTCTGCATACCGAGACATCATGGGACATGCTGGGGCGATTGAGCATTGTTGAAATTACTAACAGGCGATCTATTATGCTGGGACTTTGATATCATTGACAGCGCTGATGTAACGAGTCCGCACACGAACTTCTAGGTGCCTACCAGCTGGCGGGGTTATTTAGCACAGTTCATTATGCTGATCGATTTAGCATGTCAAGTGTGCTCTTGAGACTCCGCATTTTCTATGGCATCTATGTAGTATTCAGAACATTAATGATGATCAGTTTTGTTGTATTTTGCCAAACCCGAACTCAGGAAATTACATGCCTATCAACTCAACATATTTATGAACACACAAACGTTATCACGGACTCTATCCTGTGCTGCTCATCTTGTACACAAAGGCAACAGATGGTTATCAACAAGTGTCCTTTTCACCATATTGTATCGCAGCACAAACTATTTATTTTAGCCACTGTTACCTGATGGGGTCAGCGCGACGTTTTTTATATGACTTTTAAACTGTACTGGTTTCTAATTATAATAAGGCTTTACTTTTTCTGTACAATGTTCAGTGGTTTGTTTATGCATTAGGCACTCAATAGGATCATCATAATGCACTAACCAGTTGTATACAGACATTTTACATTTTACATGTAGCACATTGTGTATGTAGAACAACAACAATGTTTGTCCACATAATGTCAGGGAATTGTAATGCTTTATTAGCTATGGAGAAACTCTTCTATGTCTATGAATGAAACCAGGTATTTAAGTGGAAACGCGTCTCTCTAGTCTGCCGGGTCGGAGGAGGCCCCATGCAATAAAGAAGCCGTAAACCTTGTTACCCTCGTGTGCGTGCTCTTTTCCATGTGGAGCAGAGGTTTCGTGTGATATTTATATATATAAATATATTAATTATTCAAATCCTTCCCGGTGCATGCAATGGAAAATCACGGCTCGGGCACAGACTCCAGATTATGTGAAAGGCTTTATTTAAATGACATGGTCCACATGACGCGTTTCGACCGCTGATCTGCGGCCTTGCTCACATATATTAATTATGTGTGTTTAACTTTTTTTAATTAAGTTTATTTGTTATATTTGTTAAAATGTATATTACATCTACTTTCTTTTTTTAAATTATTTTTATTATTAAATATATTTAATATGTATTATTTTATTTTAAATATATATAAAAACCGATATTGGGTACAACTATATTTTTGACATCGATATTCTTTTTTCTATATTTTTGTACTTAACTGTTTAAGTATAGGGAGTTGATATTTTTGCATTCTATAATTTTACTTCGATATTTTTTACATCTATATTTTTTACATCGATATTCTGTCAGTGAACTCATACTTGGGCTAGCCTTCCACAACCAATCCAAATGTGCAATACTGTAAGGTGGCTCTGACGTAATGACTTGGCAGGGCAGGTGAAAGGAACTGGTCCTGTGCATGACAAAAGCCAATCAACCACAGTTGTTCAGTCTGCAGTAGACGACGAGCCACAGGCAAACCCCCCCACCCCACATTGTGGTGCAACCATAGGAGACACCCAAAGGAGAGCTGTGTATGCAGGTAAACTGTGGTGGAGACGACATTCAAGTGAGAGCGGGGGCCACAGAGGTAAGGGCAACCTACCAGGAGTTGTGTGGGGGTAAACCAGATAGTGCAGACAATCAAGGGTGAGATGCGTGACAGGTAATCAAGCAGCACTGGGCACAGGTAAACATGAGCTGGTTTGCACTAAAATATTTGACTACATTTGGAACAACTGTGCTATCATATACATGTCTTGTATTTATTTACTTTGTCAATACTTGTCAGTAAAGTGCCTTGTTTAGCACTGTACATTGCACTGGGTACTGCAGACAATTACAGAAGTGGTGTAACTGCCAAACATGGAGGACGGACCCTCATTCAGCGGAGGAGCAGCAACCATCCCTAGGCACCATGGATGAGGGCACTTACCTGTCAGGATGGCCTGACCTGGCCAGGCTAGGACAGCTACACTTTCCTGGCGGCAGCGGCTGCCAGGCGGTGGGGACAGGCTGGCTGTGTGGTGCCCGGGGCTGCTAGCATTATAGAGGGGACAGGGGTGTGTTCCCCACATAGTCTGCCAGAAACTGAGCAGGGAGAGATGGACAGGCAGGAGAGGGGTGTGAAAAGGAGTGGAAGGGTAGAGAAGGAACAGATGGAGACGTGGAGGGCCAGACGGAGGGGGAGGCGGGAGCAACCACAGAAGCAGTGAGGAGAGAGGCGGGACAACATCTAGGGGGGAGAGAAAGGAGGAGGCACGAAGGGGAGGAGAGGGGAGGTACTAAGTAAGCTGCAGACTGGGCAGAGTTTGTAGGGAGTAGGACAGGGAGGTAGGAGTGAGTTAGAAGAAGGCAGACCACTTGGGTGAGCAGAATAGGGGAGGGAGGATTGTGAGGGCAAGAGAAGTGCGTGAATAATGGAAGAGGGGGTGCCAGAGCCAAGGGGAGGTATACTGGGAGGGGAATAAAGGAACACGTCATGATTGGAGACACTTGGGGGAGGGATGCAGGAAAGTGACATAAAACAAGGTCCTTTATTGTTCATTGACATGATAAGGCAGCCAGGACTGTCAGACTAAATGCCCGAACACCGGCACATTAAAGGCCATGGTAGTGGTAATCACACCTTCCATCCTAAGGGAAGGCCCTGTTGTTTGAGGCTGTCTCTTTTGGTGAGGTCACGTGCTGAAACTCCTCTCCGTGGCAGAATGCAGAATTTATAAGGGACAATTTCTCCTCCTGGGCCTAGTAAATATGAGCATTAATCCCTGCCTAACACAGAAACTACAGCACCATGAGGCCTATTTAGAAGGGCATTGTGCCACTGAAGTGTCAGTTTTTATGGCGCTCCAGTGGCGCAATGCCCTGATCCATATTTATAATTAGCCGCTAAACCACTCTGCGTGGTTTAACACTGCATTGTAAATTTTGTACCCTTTCATGCAGTTTTCTGCATCAAAGGGGCATGCAATGGGTGTTGCTGTGGGCGTACCCACGCAACACCCATTGATTTTTGACACTGTCCCAGATTTATAAGGAAGTGCAAATCTGAGGCAGCGCCAAAAACTAACAGCATTCAAAAATGGCATTAGAGTAGCGCAATAAGGAGAAATACTCTTATTTTTCCTTGTCTTTTGCTCTATGTGTGCTGCATTCTCTTCCAGCACATAAACAATCATCCCTGCAATGCAGGCACCCTACAACATGATGCAAGAGTGCCTGCGTTGGTGCTAGGCTGCTGTTTTAGCGCCGGCGCAGAGGAAAGTACAGGGATGCATCATATTGCTTTAAATATGACACATCCCTGCACTTTCCTAATGACGCAGCCCGGCGCTGCAAGATGGCTTGCAGCGCTGCCCTGCGTAATTTTTTTGTAAATATGGTGCAAGGGTGCCTGCGTTTGTGCTAGGCAGACCTTTGTGCACCAGCGCAGGGGAAAAGTCATGAATGGGCCCTATGCCTTAAATGCGACGCATTCTTGCCCTTTCTCAGTGATGCAACGCAGCAAGGTGACTTGCTGCGTTGCACTGCACCACTATTTCATAAATATGCCCTTAAGTGTAATTCTGCCCATCTTAACCAGGTCCTCAGAGGTATTCCCCATTCTAGATGGTTTAACTTGTAATTGCATTGCACCGGCAGTGTGTTACTGCACAGTAACAATAATTTGTGTGAGGAGCTTAAACCGAACAGTACAGTGCAAGTAGGGCTTTTGCTGATGAATAAATATGAGGAGCAAAAACAGTATTTGTCTATGCATTAACACCTTCTTTTTGCTTTTTGCCCTAACTGTTAGCACCATCTAAAAAATAAAAATTGGGAGCTAGATACTCGGCAAAAAAAATTAGCTAGCCCAACGTGGCATCGACTCCTTATTGAAAATGGTGCTAAAACAGCTGCAAATAATGTTTGCCCCTCATCTAACCTCGATGCCCGTGTCTAATCGCCCCAAGTAGAACAATCTAGATTGTGCACAGATATATTACCGATTGCAGTATACCAAGAAGGGCTCGGGAATGTGTGACGTATTCATGCCCTTTTGCAGGAAACTTCCACATTGCAGGCTGCCTGACGGCCCTGTGAAGGCAGGCAAGGTTTTACCCGCGTTGGCAGCGAGCTCAGGTGACAGCTGCTGTCACATGAGGGATTTCTACGTCGGATCTTATTAACCTAAAAGAATAATGAAGAGGTCTCTGCGCTTCCGCTCTGCTACCCACACCGTCGAAATCTTTCATCTCCATCTTACTTTCTTCCAGGAATAAGCGCAACACTTAAGATAATGCACCTCGCGAGCAGAGGCGAGATGACTTTGTCCTCCGCCGTCGACAGAGTCCTCCACAGCCCTTGATACAAGGCCTGGCCTCTCATTCTCAGTATAATCGCGGCTTTACGAGCGCATGAAGCTGGGTGCGTTCGTTAGTGAGATAGATACAGGTGGTTACGTAACTCCGTAATCGCCGCCTAGAACACGCAGGGCGATGGCCGTGATTAAAGACCTACCTGCTGCCTTGAGCTGGCTCCTCGTGACGAAGAAACGCAAAGCCGCTTTCCTCTATAATAGCATTCGCTTATGAGTTTATTAATCCGCATCCTGGGTCTTATGCGACAAGACATGTTCCATTTCCAAAGAAAATATTAAAAACAAACAATTTGTGTACTTGAGATTGAACAAGCTCCGAGAGCTGATGCAGCGCGCGGCACTGTTGTGACTTCAGCGTTAAGCCCCCATTCCTACCAGAGCGGGCCTGTGTTCTGGAACTACCCAGGGCGAAACAAGATTTGGCGCACACCACCCACTCGTCCCCTTTTAATTGTCTATGTTCTGAAACAGGGAGACTGTTGCATGGAGCTCCAGCGCCCCTCGGGAGGTCGGCGCCCTGGGCGAGGGTCCAGCTCACACATTCTAAAGTCCGGCCCTGGGCCAGCCCTGGTTCCCACTCCCCTAGATATCATGCTTACCAGGTAGTCGAGGCACTTTTGTAGTGTTTGATTCATATTGTTCCCTGAAGTAATACTTCTGTGTGCTCGAAGGTGTGCTTGTGTGTGCGTACGTCCAATCGATGACTTGCATACATGGTTGAGATGCTCCATTTTGGGACGCATGATTTAAAAAAAGAAGGGGCAGATTTACAAGCCCCCTGCGCTGCCAGTACGTCACTTTTCGTGACGTACTGGCAGCACATTTCTCTGCCCCATATTTACAAGGACAGGAAAAGCCACCCTGCGTGGCTTTTCCTGTCCTTGTAAATATGGCCCCTTTACACGCAGCACTTTGCGTGAAAGGGGCGTCCCATGGGTGTTGCTGTGGGTGTTCCCACGCAACACCCATGGAACCAGACACATTTCCAGATTTACGAGGAATCGTAAACATGGAAATGCGTCAGTATGCTACGCCACGAGGCGCAACAAGGAGAAATGTTTTCATTTCTCCTCGTTTTTTTCCTCTTTCAATGCGTGCTGCATTCTACAGCACGCATTGAAAGAGGAAAATGCCTGTAGTGATTGTTTTTGTGCAGGAAGGTGCCCCTTCCTGCGCAAAAACAATCTCCCCAGGGCGCAGGCATCCTTGCACCATGGTGCAAGGGTGTCTGCGCCGGCGCATGGCAGCTGTTTGTGCGCCAGCGCAGGGGAGAGCACAGGAATGCGACATATCATTGTAAATATGTCTCATTCCTGTGCTCTGAAAGTGCAGCAGCGTGGCGCAGCCAATGGGCTTGCGGTGCCAAACTGCGGCACTTTCTTGTAGATCAGCCCCACAAGTACTTTGGCTCTGACAGAAGTTATCCACCCCCACTGCATCCCAACAGGGGGGCAGATTTACAAGCCCCTTGCGCCGCCATTGCGTCACTTTTTTTGACGCAACGGCGGTGCAAACAATGTAGCCAATTTACAACGTGACGCATCTAGGGAGATGCGTCACGTTAAAAAGCCCTGCGTCACATTATACCTGCGTCAGGTATAATGTATGCAGGGTGGGCGTTCCCACGCAAAAAACCATGTAGAACTGACGCAGTGAAATTTACAACATTTCACTGCGTCACTCTACGCCTTCACTGCGTCAAAATCCCTACACCTGCTTATACCAGGCGTAAGGAATGACACATGGGGGCAGATTTACAAGCCCCTTGCGCCGCCGGTGCATCACGTTGCGTGACGCACCGGTGGCGCAGCCTGCTAAGTGATATTTACAAGAACAGGTAAAGTCACCCTGCCTGACTTAACCTGTGCTTTTAAATATCGCCCCTATTCATGCAACACTTTGCATGTTAGGGGCGTGACATGGGTGTTGCTGTGGGTGTTCCCACGCAACCCCCATGTCCACTGATGCATTTCCAGATTTACGAGAAATCGTAAATCTGGAAATGCGTCAGAATGCTACGCCACCCTAGGGGTGGCGAAATGAGGTGCAACGCCGAGAAATGTTTTAATTTCTCATTTTTTTCCTCTTTCAATGCATGCTGCATTGTACAGCACACATTGGAAGAGGAAATCACCTCAATTAATTGTTTTTTTGCAGGAAGGTGCCCCTTCCTGCACAAAACCATTCTCCCCACGACACAGGCATCCTTGCACCATGGTGCAAGGGTGCCTGAGCCGGCGCATGGCAGCAGTTTGTGCGCCTTGTAGGGGAAAGCACAGAGATGCGACATATTGTTGTAAATATGTCGCATTCCTGTGCTTTGAAACTAACGCAGCACGGCGCAGCAAAATGACTTACGGCACCGCGCTGCGTTAGTTTCTTGTAGATCTGCCCCAGGGCTTTTTGAATGGGACTCACCTATCTGTTGTGGCGCATTGCTGGAGTTGCGTCACTTTCATGAGCAACTCCAGCAATGCGTCACTTTTGGGCCATCAGATGCGTCAGAATTTCTGACGCATCTGTTAATCCTTGCGCTATGGAGCACTGTATTGTAAATACAGCACATCCATGGTGGCGCAAGGACATTTGGCATTGGCACAAGGAAACTGACGCATCTATGCACATGCGTCAGTTCCTTGTAAATTTGCCCCAGGATATCCTGGCTTGTCAGGATGGTCTGTAAGGTCCAGGTTTACATATGGTTTTGCGTCACAAAAGTGATGCAAACCTGCATACATTTTTTTGGGGGGGATTTAATTTCCAGCGTAAAATTTGTTTTGCACTGGAAAGTTGCCACAAAGTGACTTAAAGCAGCACAAAGCGCTACTTTATCATTGGTCTGTGTCAAGGGGTATTCCATGGGTGGTACATGCAGCCACCCATGGATTTTTTTTTGACAATAGATTTTATTGCAATTTTACATCCAACGGGGTAAGCCCCCAACAGACAGTAGTTATGCAGGGCACGGATCGATGATACATGAGTCGCTGAAGAGGATATCCCTTGAAAATATATAAAACATTCAAACCAACAACCCCCCCCACCCACCTCCCCCCTCCCCTGCACCGCATTTCCCGCTTGAAACATTATACAGATGTAAAAACATATAGGCAAAATTCCACACCAGCTAGGCTTCAGAGAAATCGGAAGTCGTTATATGATGAGCCTGTCTATGGGATCCTGGTTTGTGGACGTGGGAAAGATAGAAAGGTCAATGCCCCGGTATTTAGCCCATGCCGCCCAGATCTTCCCATGTTTCTGCGGGCAACCTCGAGCCTGAAACACCGCTACTTCAGCAGACATACATTTGTCTAATGCGGACTTCCAAGCCGCTACCCCGGGGGAAGAAGAGGACTTCCACTGTTGGGCTATGTCGCGCTTGGCCAATGTGAGTCCCAAGAAAAGCAGGTGTCTTTTGTATATGTTCCCCCCTATATCGTCCGTGCTGTGGAGAAGAACTAGACGGGGATCTGCTGGGAGATCCCAACCCAACACAAGCCCCAAGCAGGACAACACACCCGACCAAAAGTGTTGCAGCGTTGTTGTTGGACTTGGCCCTTTTTGGCAGGTTCACCCCTGAACTTTTTGCCTTATATGTAACTTGGTGTTAGTAGTTTTAAGTCTCTGGGCACTTTAGCACTGTGGTCCAGTGTAAAGTGTGTGCGCGCTGTGTGCGTGTGTGGTGAGACTGGCCTGCCCTCCCATAGGAATGCATTGAGGATGAGTGTGTCAGTGGTAATTCCTGTTATGTGAGGAGCAGTGTGGTCAAGTCTAGTATGTCTGAATTCGTGAGAATAAATGCTGCGCAATGGTGTGCGCAGATTTATGGTGACTGGTAGAGAAATGCCACTTCTAGAAGTTGGCATTTCTGTGTGCTCTGTGTCTGCCTGCCTGATGTGAATTGCATGTCTGGCTTGTGAGTGACAGGGGCTGGGAGGTGTGTGTGGCTCCAGGAGGGGCAGGGTGAGTCAGCGCAGGGCTGAATAGGGAGATCTGCATGTAGATGGGAGGGAGGAGTTGCACCTGGGATCTGAATAGGACTGTGCCTTCCCTCCACAATGCTGGCTCCACCTCCTGTGGTGCGTCTGATGTCCCTGGCCTGTCCTGTGAAAGGGAGAGAGGAGCTGAGCAAAACAATGTGCTCAACAGCTCCCCATAACCAGTTGTATCTGGTTCCCCCAAACCCTGCACCTTTGCACAAAGGAAATGTGTGTATAAAAGAAGGGGCTGTGACCCCATGAAATTGTTCAGTTCCTGATCCTGACTGGAGGGGGGGGGGCTCTGCCCCGGAACCCCTTCCTTGGACTTTGCCTGCTTCCTTATTATCCTCCAGGACCTTCAGGACATTTTAGCTGTATTCAGCGCCCTGTGAGCGCTTTATTTTGATTTTGCCAGGAGAGAGGAGCTGGCGTTTGCAGCGCTGCGCTGCAGGAGGAGAGGGAGGGAATCCCCAGCGTAGGGATTCCCCCGCAGTTTGTGCCTTATTCGGCGGGAGCCTACCCCGTTTTTTGGCGCCTTTTTGAGCGGGTGCCCACCCCGCTTTATGTTCTAATAATTCAGCGGGTGCCCATCCCGCATTGCGGCCAAAAGAAGAGAGCTGCCGGCCGCCGCGATCGTGCGGCGAACCGGAAGTCAGGCGAAGCTGCCTGACGTAGGGCGGGACTTCTGCTTCCTGCGAGGGAAGCCCCGCGCCCACGGAATCGCCGGAAGGAGGACGGGAGCCCACCCCGCCTCCGAGAGGCAGTGCCAGGAGCCTCGCAGGCTCCACAGGAAGCCCCAGTCCCAGAAGGGGGACCGGGCGAAGAAGAGAAGTCCCGGAGCCTCGCAGGCTCCATAGAGAAGTCCCGGGTCCCATGAGGGGGCCAGGGTGAAGCCGTGCAGAGTCCCGGGTCCCAGGAGGGGGCCCGGGTGAAGGAGAGAAGTGCAGCCGGTCCCAGCAAAGCCGGCTGATCGGCGGGGCTCCCGCGAGTGAGGGAAGCCCCGCACCAGAAGAGGAGACCGGAGCAGCGCAACACAACAGCCCGGTGAGTGGGGCTGAAGCGTGCAATGTTCTGGGGGGGTTGGGGCACATAGTCAGGTGCCCGCCCCAGTGTTAGGCTGATTTCCACAGCGGCGCTGCAGTTGCGGGCCGCTGCAACATGGGCATGTTGGGGTTACAGTGCCAGTGCGCTCCAAGGGGGCATATTTGTTTCCAGGGCCAGAGGGGCCCGTGGTTGCCCCAGTTGTGGCATAGTTTCTTCACAGAGCCTAGGTGGCTCCAACGCTTCGCACCATTTGCCTCAAAGCCCCGTGTGGCTCCAACGTTGGGCATATCTGTTTAAAGGGCCATTGAGAGCCCATGCCTCATTTGAATGTTTACAGCTGCCCAGCAAGTAGTGGGCAGCTGCACCGTTTAGGTCTTTCTTTAGGGGACATGTTTTGAATTCAGGAGTGAGATGCACCTTTGCCCCACACTTTCCCAGCTGCCCAGCAAGTAGTGGGCAGCTGCTACATTTAGGTTTGCGCAGTGGCGCACCCTTGACTTTCGCTGCATAGGCAGCAGCCCTGACTCTTGGGACATAGGGCATTTGAGCCCCCTTTCTGAGATGGCCAGATGGCCAGGGGGGACTGTTAGGTTTGTAGGGCACCAGGCCCTAATGTGATTTATGCCTCTGCTATGGTTTCTACTGTGAGGTTATGTGCTAATGTGATTTGTGTCCTAATATGTGGTGCTAGGAAATGTGATGCATTTACTATGCTTTACGCACCCTGTTTATACCTCTAATGTACTTTCATGATTATGAGGTTTTGCATAATGTGTTTATGCTTGTGAGGTTATAATTCCCTAATGCGTTTAAGTTGTGAGTTATTCTCTACTGTGGGTTATGCCCCTAATGTGATTTATACTTAGGAGGTTAGGGTCTAAGAGTTTAGACTGATGAGGTTGGCGTACAATAGATTTGGCGCCTATGTGATACTGTGCATAATGTGGTTTATGTTACAGGCTGATGCTAAGTACAGTGGTTACCAGTAATTACTGGTTGTACGTTTATGATATGTCCTACATTTATGATATGTTCACTAAGTGATGGTTCTGACAGTGGCCCACGTGGCCCTGTCATGTGTAAATAATCCCTTGTAGATATTGCCCAGTGCCAGTTGGCACCATGTGTATTATGTGAATACTATTCTAATGTATTATTAGAATACAAAGGCTATTTTTGATATACCCTTGTGTGGAGTTCCCTTTTGTGGTGTGCCTAGTGTGTTGCTGCTGTGTGAGTGTGTTGCGCAAACGCTTTACACATTGCCTCCGGGATAGGCCTGACTGCTCGTGCCAAGCTACCAAGGGGGTGAGCAGGGGTTATCTTGGGTGTGTAACTCCCTTGCCCTGACTAGAGTGGTGGTTTCTGCTTGGCTTTGGTGCAAGCCTTAGCCAACCAGAAATCCCATTTCTAACAGCTGTGCATCCCCATACCGTGTGTATGAAAGAGCCATCCTCCGACTGGCATCTGAGGCAGGTGGGGGATGAAATAGCCCCCATCCTCCACAGACGGAGGCGGGTGTAGTACGCACGGTGGAGATATTTAAACTGGATCAGTCGGTATCTAGTGGACACAGCCGATCCCCTAGGGCTGGCCAGGGCCTCGGTCCAGTCGTCGTCAGAGAGGGTCGGCATATCTGCCTCCCATGCCGCCCTCATCCGGTCCAAGTTCGTCTTGGCATGTGTGGTCAGAGTCTGATAGAGCTGACGTATTTTGTTTCCCCCTAGATCCCCCATCAACAGTCTACCCTCCAATGCGTGAAATTCTGGCAACGTCGTGAGGGTTTTAATTAGGGGAGACAAGGCGTGGCGAAGCTGGAGATATTAATGAAATTGGGACTTATGTAGACCAAACTCCTCCTGTAGCATTTGAAAGGTTTTAAATGTGGGACCGCGCATCACATCCCCCAATGTCGAGATCCCTATAATGTCCCAACGACGGAAACCGGGCAGAGCCGCGACCGGTCGGAGATACGTGCCCCGCCAGAGGGGCGTCGCACATGTTAGCATGCCCCACCACCCCATGCGCCTCAAAACGCGTCTCCATATCTGGATCACCGTGCGACTGGCTGGCGGGAGGGCCTCCAGAGTCGCGTTGCTATACAGGAGATCTAATAGCGGAGACACCTCCAAGAAGAGTCGCTCCACCGCGTAAGCCGGATCGTCTTGCTGCCTGTACCACCAATCATTGATGACCAGCAGCTGGGACGCCCAGTAATAAGACTGCACGTCCGCCGCAGCGATGCCCCCACAATAGGTAGATTGGACACAGGTCGCCAGGGCCACCCGAACCGCCCCGCCACCCCACAGGAAGCCGTTCAGAAGAGCGTTCACCTGGCGAAACCAGGACGGCGGGATGGGGTATGGGTAGTTCTGTAGTCTGTAAAGAAAACGGGGCAAGGACACCATTTTAAAAATAGCAGACCGGCCGCATAGAGACAGAGGGAGATGTGACCATACTGTTGTCTCCTCCCGGACCTTAGGAAGCAGAGGGGCAATATTAAGCGACCACGCCACGGTGGGGTCTCTGGTAACGTGAACCCCTAGATATTTAAATCCGTCTTGTAGCCTGACCAGCTGCGAGGCCCAATCCATACTCCCTTGATCACCACAAATCGGGAAGAGTGTTGAATTGGATGGGTTGACGTGGAGCCCTGTAGTTTCGCCAAACACCCGCAGGATTTGCAGCACCCTAGGTCCGGTGACCCAGGGGTCCGATAAAAAGAATAATGCGTCATCCGCATAAAGTGCTATTTTATCCGAGTATTCGGGGGACCAAACCAGGCCCCTGTAAACCGCGTCCAGGCGCACCCAAGCTGCCAAAGGTTCAATTGCCAAGGCGAAAAGAAGCGGGGAGAGAGGACATCCCTGTCGCATACCCCGCTGGATATGGAAGGGGTCCGAGCAATACCCGGCCACCCGAACGGAAGCCGTTAGGTCCGTGTAAAAAAGTTTGACATATGCTCGGAAGCGAGGCCCCAGATTGACCGCCTCCAATAATTTAAAAAGGTACGTCCAACCTAAAGAGTCGAAGGCCTTGTCGATGTCGGCCAGTAGGACCGCTGCTGGGCATCCCAGACGATGGGCCCCGGCGATGGCATTATGTACGCGTCGTATGTTGTGCCTAGTGGAGTGGTGCGGCATGAAGCCGGACTGGTCCGGGTGGACAAGATCAGGGATATATGTACGAAGGCGATCAGCCAGCACCTTTCCCAGCAGCTTCGGCTCAAAATTCAGCAACGATATGGGGCGATAAGAGCCCGGGTCTTCAGGCGGTCGGCCCGGCTTGAGAAAAACGACGATTTTGGCGTGACGCCAGTCCGGGGGTAAGATCTCTTGCTCGAGTGCCTGATGTAATGCGCCGAGAAGATGGGGCCCAGCGGTCCCCATGTGGGGACGTAGGAAGTCGCTGGGGAACCCGTTAGGGCCCGGAGCGCGACCTGGATGAATATTGGTAAGGGCGGCCTGTAGTTCATCTAGCGAGATAGGTTGGTCGAGGGCGTCTCGCTGCTCGTCGGAAAGGCGCTTCGGGGGGATATCTGCGAGAAAGGCATCGATGGGCGAATCAGCAAGTTCCGGGCGGGCACTATAGAGCGTGGCGTAGTACTCCGCTAAAGTCTGTACGACTGCCCCCGGGGAGGAGCACAAGGCGCCCGTAGAGGAACGGAGTACCGGGACTTGAGTCGGGGAGGACCTCGCTTGGCAGAGTCTATGAAGCATCTGGCTGGACTTGTCGCCCCATTGATATATCTGATATTGAGTCGCCAGCCAGGTGTCCTTGGCAGTGTTCGTAAGCAACTGATGTAGCTGCTGTTGAGCCTGAAGCAGATTGCGGCGGGCACCACCGTCCGACCCCTCCACCACAGCGTCCTGGAGAGCGCGCTGTCGCTCTTCGAGGTCCAATACCTGCGCCAGGTGACGTTTCTTTTCTCCCGTGCGTTAGCTAATATCTATCCCACGTATCGTGGGCTTGAAGGCTTCCCACAATGAGATCTTGGAGGAAACAGACCCGACGTTGGCGGCAAAGTAGTCCTCCGTAGCGCGGTGAAGTGCCTCCCGATACGTAGGATCCCGAAGCAGCCACGGTGACATGCGCCAGCAATAGGAGGGGCGACTAGTTTGCAGACTGAGCGTGAGTTGGGTAGGCGAATGGTCCGACAGGCCACGTGGGAGGATAGAAGCGGTCACAACCCTATGTATGTAGCTATGTGGGAGAAACAGGTAGTCCAAGCGGGATAGCGCAGGGTGTACCGACGACACATAGGTGTATCCCGCCTCAGAAGGATGAAGGGCCCGCCATGTGTCTGTCCAGCCCAGGGTGTATGCAAGGGTATTGAGTTTAGTTCTGGGGGGGGAACGGTCGGGGGCTGCGCCCTCCAT
Source organism: Calotriton arnoldi (assembly GCA_963921515.1). Classification (NCBI taxonomy): domain Eukaryota; kingdom Metazoa; phylum Chordata; class Amphibia; order Caudata; family Salamandridae; genus Calotriton; species Calotriton arnoldi. The sequence continues at coordinate 47,044 of CAWUFW010022246.1, read as the reverse complement.
CTGTCCAGAGGGGCCATAGTGTCGTTCCAGTCACCCCCAAGTATAATCAAGCCGTCAGGAAGTTCTCCCCATAGCTGCGTCAGTCTGTCCACAAACGTCTGACTAAGGGGGGGTGGAGCGTATATGCTACCTAGCGTTACCTGTTCGCCTGCCAGGGTACCAGAAACGACCGTGAAGCGGCCACCGAGGTCTAGCCACTGTCTCGTAACCTGGAAGGGAACCCTACGGTGTATGAGTACGGCCGCTCCCCGCGCGCCCCTGGAGAAACCCGAGTGGTACACTGCATTGTAGCCGAACCTAGACAGGCACGGGGCCTTGTTGCCGAGCAGGTGGGTCTCCTGTAGGAGCAGAACATCGGCGGAGTACCGCTTGCCTTGGGTCAATACTGCCCCTCGCTTGACCTTATTCAGCAGGCCCCGCACATTCCAGGACACTATATTGAGGTCCCCCAGTGGAGTGGTCCTAGCTGTATGGGCCATGAGCCGTGGGTGGAGCAAGACGCGGATGCCTACCTATGTATGTGGGACGATGCGGTGCAAACAACATATAACAAATCTGCAAAACAACCTGTCCAACCCCCCCTGCCCTCCCACCACCCCCCACCCCCCTAACCTTCCTGGAACTCGGAGTATCTGTCGCGGCAGAATCACGTCCAGGCCCTCCAACGGGAAGACCACGGCGGACCCTCCAATGGATCCCCCCTCCCACCCCTACCCATAAACTGAGAACAAGGAGGCGAGTTCAGTCCATCCCAGCCAGAGATAGTGTACTATGTCCCACCGACACAATGTCTTGGATTTTGGTGTGATCCTGCAGCCGACCCAATGAAAGGCAGAGCAGCCAAGGTAGTACCATCCCCATCGTACCTCACTCTGCTGCATCAGTCTTGCTCTGGGAGCGCCAGTTGGATCGAGAGCGATGTCGCCAGCGCGATGTGTCCCCACCCTGACGGCCGCGCATACGTGAGCTCTGTGAGGAATCTGAGTCCAGAGGTGGCGGGGTATGTGGTTTGATGTGCCGGTGCTCGTCTGTCCATGCAAAGACTTCCTCAGGAGTGTCAAAAAAGTAGGATTTAGATTGGAAGAGTACTTTCATGCGAGCTGGAAACATAAGAGCGTAGGAAAGGTTCAGGTCACGCAGGCGCCGCTTCGCTGCCACAAAGGACTGTCGTGGCTGCTGGACAATCCGGGTGTAGTCCGGGAAGACCATGATGGGGTTAGACTCATAGATCATGCTCTCTTTGTGCATGCGGGCGAAGCGCAGTATGGCATCGCGGTCAGCATAATTAAGGAGGTGGGCAATGACCGGATGCGGGCGCTCGCCCGGCGGCGGCTTCTTAGTCAGGGCGCGATGTGCTCTTTCAATCATGAAGCAGGGCGAGATATCTTCTGCAGGCAGCAGCGCCTTGAGCCAGGCTGAGAGGAAAGTTACCATTGAGGACCCCTCATATCCCTCCGGAAAGCCCACCAGGCGGATATTGTTGCGGCGGGCCCTCCCCTCCGCGTCTTCAGCCCGAGCCGCGAGCTCCTTGGAGACCATGGCCAATTTGTCGACCTTTTTCTGGACGGCGGACACAGTATCCTCCACCGTGGAGACCCTCGTCTCGGCCTCCGTGATCCGGTCGACTGCCCTCCGGAGGTCCTGGCGAAGAAACGATACCTCGGACCCAACTGCGCCGATCTGGGCCTCAAGGGCCGTGCGGGACTGCGTGATGGCCTCCAGGAGCATCGCCGTGTCCGAAGAGACGCCCCCAGCGGCCTCTCTCCCGGCCGGGGCGGCCGTGGTGTACTGGTCCATGGTAGGTTGTTTAGGGGCCGCAGTGCTAGTGTTGTTCTTACCCATGATGATGTGTAGGGCCACTCCCGGCAGAACCGGGCAGAATAAACCCCAGGGCCTGGGAGCAGGGAAGGGAGCACAGGCTCCGCAGCACAGCAGGCAGGGCACCCCCGGCTATATCGCGATGTAGGCCTGGCCCCTGTACGGTCCGCAAGTGTCCACAGTTAGAAGGGGCCCATCCACGAACCTCCGCCAGGGGATCTTCCTCAGCCACAGCAGGGGGAGGGTGGCACCACGATGGCGGCGTAGTCGTCCTCGGGGGTCGGCCTGGGTCCCGCCCCGATGGCTCCCAGCGCCGGCAGGCCCCGCGGGCCCGGCTCCCTCACCGACCCAGACCGGGTCCCAGGCACTTCCAGGGCCCCACAACCAGCGCCGACGGAGGCCTCACCACTTCCCGGGGCCTGGCCCGGCCCCTGCCCCCGACACGGGGGGGCTCCCTGGTCTTAGAAAGGCCCCAACAGCTGACTTCACCCGCAAGGAGGTGCCGCGGCTGCACTGCAGGACTCACTGCCCACCGGGATCCACAGCCTGCCAGCCTCCCGCAGGGGGACCGACGGTGTCCAGGCCCCGGCTCAGGCCCACCTCCACAACGCGTGGCGCGGTTCGTCTGGTCCCCGGGCGGGCCGGGGGGGCGAGGGTCCCGCCGCCGTCACTCACTCTGCCCCAGGAGCAGGCCCGTTCCGGTGATGTGCGCTTTCATGGCTTGCTCGTCCTGGCAGCACTCCACGTCCAGACCTCACCGGCCGATCACTACTGCGTGTGCGAGGGGGGATGGGCGCCGTGCTACCACACAGCGGCCTCCAACCACAGGATCGGTCACAATGTGTGCCCCGAGCGGGCCGCCCGCACCAGTCCACGGCCCCCGGCTCGCCTCACCGAAGGAAGCGGCCCAAGAGTCCAGCCGGCGTCTCTGCCCTCACGGGCGCCGCGTCATCCGCACGCAGTGGGGATCCAGCCCCGCGGCCGACGCGGGCCTTCACGACCCCCCGGGGCACACCGCCCGAAGCCCGGCGCGGCCCCCTCCAAGGCGCACCTCTATTTCAGTTGGTGGAGACCAGGAAAAAGGACGGATGGTGTCACTGGCCCGGGCGGACGACGGAGCTCTATCGAGACGCGTCCGCCATGTTCGGCTTCTAAGCCACGCCCCCCCACCCATGGATTTTGATGCAAAATTTGCAAATAGCAGTAGATAGGGGTTTGCCCCTAAAACCAACGTGACTTTGAGGTAGCCATTAAAATGGAGAAATGTTTTTATTTCTCCCACATTTTCAACTTTGCGTGTGTGCAGCACTAAAAAGGAGACATCCAAATTGGGAAAAGTTTCAACGTTACTCTAAGTATAGTATTTTGTGTTGGAAGGGTACCCTTCAAGTACAAAACTTATTTTAGAAATGACGCAGACACCTTTGCACTAAAGTGCAAAGGTATGTATGTGGCTCGAGACAGCCTGATTGTGCACCAGTGCTAGGGAGAGGGTGGTATAATGTCATTTCTGTGTAGATAATGCACGTTCATGCTCTCTCCCTCTCACTCAAAGCAGTGCAGCAACGCTGCATTTTGTGACACCTTTGTAAATCAGGGCCTAAGTGTATACTTTTGCAGTCCTCATAAGATAATCTCCTTTTATGCCCAGTGTCTTAGCAAACTAATGTGTTCATAAATCATCCAATAAATAATGTCTTACACAAATTAAGGAAGTAGCCATGATGATAAAGCAGTCGCCTACGACTCCACTGTGGAAATATCACGTTGGCGGTACTAATGGCACCGACCATGGTTTCACTTTAGTCTCGCAATTTATCGTGGCCACCTTTTTCACTGTCCATGAAAGACCAAGATGTAAGACATTGATAACATGCAAGTGTGTACCCGAAATGTACCCCTATCTTGGGTCTGCCTTTCCAGTACCTAACTAACCCTGGGCGAAGTGCTACGCTACGCTCGCGTAGTTTGCGAAGTCTGCGCTACTTCGCACAACGCGAATTGCATGTAGCACAGTGCGAACACGCGTAGCGTAGCGTAGCGTAGAGCCGCGGTCATTTGCTTGCTCGCGGTCCTCAACGCCAAGTTGGCGACCGCGAGCAAGCAAAATGACATCCCGGCGAGACTTTTTTCTCGTTCGCGATCAGCAACATCAAGTTGCCGATCGCGAGCGTGGAAAATAAACCTCCCGGTGAGATTCTCAACGCGGGAGGTCAGGTTTCTCATTGCGAGTGGTCGCGTATGCTCGCGACCGCCGCGATGAGAAACTACCAGTCCGCGTTGAGAGCTGCCGCTCGAGTAAAAATCTACTCGAGCGGCAGTAAAAGACAGCTCGCACTGTGCAAGTTGCCGTTTTCAATGATTGCACAGTGCGGACAAGCATCCGGCACTGTGCAATCATTGCGAACAGTGCGCTACGCAGCTCGCGTAGTGCTACGCGAAGCTTGCGTAGCGCGAACTGCACTTTGCGTAGCTTCGCGAAGCATTACTTCGCGAACTACGCCCACCCTTATACCTAACTTTGTTGTCAGCAGTTTCATTAAGTTCACAGGCATGCTCACAAACGTTTCCCCTTGAGTTGGCTCTTGCCTTGTTGGCATTAGATGCAGTGGCGGATCGCAGAGGGAGTGCTGCAGGGCGGTGAGGCGGGGCGGGGGAGGGGCTGGGTGGGGGGTAGTGGAGTCGGACATACGACGGGCAGGAGTAAGGTAAGTAAATAAATAAATAAAACTATTTACCTTGCGCTCGCTGCATCGCCAACTCGGCGATGCAGCGAGCGTAAGGTAAATAGTTGTATTTATTTATTTACTTACTTTACTCCTGCCCGTCAGATGTCCGACTCCACTACCCCCCCACCCAGCCCCTCCCCCGCCCTGCGCCACTGCCCCGCAGAACTCCCTCTGCGAGCCACCACTGATTAGATGCCATTGGGGAAAAGCAACTTCCTCTCCGTGGGTAATCTTTTGACGAGTTCCCTTGTAAGTCACTAAAGGGTATATCTAATCGCTATACTTTTTAATGCATAGTAAATATACACTATGCTTATGTAAAAGATTTATAATAAAATCCCTACATTAATACAATTCATATTACTAAATCCGTCTGAATAAACACTCAAAGGGGCATATTCTCAAGGACTTATCGCCGACTTACCGGCACTTTAGCGCCGCAAAAGTGGCAATAGACTTATCGCCCTATCCTCAAGCTGGTGCAAACTGCCGATATCGCCAGTTTCCCAATGATATCCTCCGCAAAAAACATCGCCACGGATGAGAGCGACAACTAACACTAATGATATGCAGAGTAGGCGTTCCGGTGCAAAAACACACAAAAACACCACTTCGCGATATTCTCAACGACCAGTCAGATCCGCGATGCGACCCAAAAACAGGCGATAAGGCGCGTTAGCAGCAGGGATTTAACACGTGCCTTTTACTGGTGTAAAGCAGGACGACAACATGCAGCATGAAAGGGAGCCCAGCCCAGAGCCACATCTGAAGAACAACACATCTCATGGAGCTACTGACCATGCAGCTCGGAGACCCAAGAGGGCAACAACAGCCACCGCCACCATCCCCAGGACCCCCCCCCCGGACTACCACCGAGGCAGTGCAGAACAAGACAGCTGACCTTCCCAAAACGGCATGGCCCCTCAGCCACACAATTGCAGAATGTGGGGAGAGGTGGGAACCAAGTATGTGTGAAGGAGGCAAGTCACCCATGAATAAGAATGTACACAATGCCAAGTGTGGCGGTGATGTGCTGGACAGACTACAGTATGCAGAGCAGAGACATGTCCATGTGGACATATACTGCTGGTGTTTGTAGTGTTGTGGACAGTGGACGCAACCATGTTACCTCAGGCAGTGGGGAAGACCCCGGTCATGTATCTGTGTCATCCCCCCCTGTAAGCGTAAGTGGAGTGGGCTGGGCCGGCGTACGCCAGGCCAGCGTAGGAGTGTGAATAAATAGGCCGGGGCTCTGGGCGTGGTTCACTTCCCGGATGGCCAATGCGTCTGCCAGGGAGGCGCCCCTCACCCTGCCATGAGTCCGCCGCCATTACCGCCAGCCTCCTCAGCCGATCGCTGGCGTCCGTGACACAGGCCCCCAGCGTACCCAGCGGCACAGCACCGCAGAGTTATGTGCATGCTGACTACTGTCTGCGGCCTACACTGCGGTCAGCAGGGCTCTCAAATCAAATCCTGACCTGCGAGGACACGCCATCATCTCTGGCTGCACACCCGCTGAGCGCTTCAGGTGCCACCAACTCAGTGCACCACAAGTCATCACCACGTGGCTGTGGGCCCTTTCTGACCGCTGCCTCCGGCCTGCACTGCAGTCAGCAGGGCTCACAATTCAAATTGAGTCTTGGTTTATTAATGGCGCAGTCCAGTAGGCAACAGACATTGCTTCCAGTGCGGCCCGCCTGGACGACGCATCATCGCAGGCTGCACACCCGCTGAGCGCTTCAGGTGCCCTCAACTCAGTGCACCACAAGTCATCGCCACGTGGCTGTGGGCCCTTGCTGACCGCTGCCTCCGGCCTACACTGCGGTCAGCAGGGCTCTCAAATCAAATCCAATCCTGACCTGCGAGGACACGCCATCATCTCTGGCCGCACGCCCGCTGAGAGCTTCAGGTGCCACAAACTCAGTGCACCACAAGTCATCGCCACGTGGCTGTGGGCCCTTTCTGACCGCTGCCTCAGGCCTACACTGCAGTCAGCAGGGCTCACAATTCAAATTCAGACTTGATTTATTAATGGCGCAGTCCAGTAGGCAACAGACATTGCTATCAGTGCGGCCCGCCCGGACGATGCATCATCGCAGGCTGCGCACCCGCTGAGTGCTTCAGTTGCCACCAACTCAGTGCACCACAACATATGTACCCTTTATGATTGAGTTTTGTGCTGTGGACAGCTGATGCGACAATGTCGCCTCAGGCAGTGGGGAAGACGTGGGACGATGGTGATGAAGATGAGGCAGGTGTACCACACCCCACTGCAGCTACAGCGGGAATATCCCGAAGGGACACAATGATTAACAATCACTTCACATGAGCACGCTCATCTCTGGTGCCCCTACCTCAGTGCACCACAAGTCATAGACCCTTTATGTTTGAATCTTTTGTGTGTGATTCCAGATCTGGTGCCCCTACCTCAGTGCACTGCAAGTCATGGACCCTTTATGATTGAATCTTTTGTGTCTGATTCCAGATCTGGTGCCCCTACCTCAGTGCACTGCAAGTCATGGACCCTTTATGATTGAATCTGTGTGTGTAATACGAATATCACTGTTCTAGTTGTTGCCAGCACCAACCACTCCCTGAGTGCTTCCTTACACTCACCCCACACCCATCCAGCACAGGCGTCACTGGACATGTGACCCTGGCAATAAAAAGTGGCCGGGCGCACGTGCCCGTAGCCAGTTCCACTATCTTACTAAGTGTGTCCTTGTGGTCATTATGTATGCATGATGGGCCAGGGCCCTACCACCTTACCTTGTGCTGTGGACTGAGGACACAACCATGTCACCTCAGGCAGTGTCTAAGACCTTGGACACGTAGCTCTGTCGTCCCCCCCTGTAAGCGTAAGCGGAGTGGGCTGGGCCGGCGTACGCCAGGCCAGCGTAGGGGTGTGAAGGATTTGCCCGGGGCTCTGGACGTGGTTCGGTTCTGGCCTGGACAAGGAAGTAACTAATGCGTGTGTCTCTGTTGTAGTGTCGGTGCCACCCTGCCCGCAATCGACAATGTTGCAATGTAGCTTGCACCCTGAGGGCGGGCTCGCACGAACGGAGAAATGAAGGAGCGCAAGACCGCTTGGGGTCTTGGCTCATACATGCCAAGTGTTGTGTGTATCTGTAATGCCGCAGCAAGAGCCAAATGCCTAGACCTACCCGCAGCGCGAGTTCAGCCACGCATGGACTCTACATCTGTGTCCTCCCTATCCTTACCATAGGCCTACACTCACGTGGCCGCCCACCTTCAACGGACAACATCACAGTGTGGTTGCCAGGCTTGTGGACATGCACAGACAGGCATGACAATGGTGTGCCTTAGGAGTGCAAGTGATGCAACCGCACTGCGCGCACAAGTAAATGGGCTCGGGGGAGTGAGGAGCAGCTGTGAGGCAACGTAACACACAGTGAAGCCGCTCATTTGCCACATGCAAGACATGTCAAACATGAATCCCAAAGTCGCACACATCCCACCCCACCCCCAACAAGCCACTTCACATTTCCTGAATGCAAGCAGATGAGAAACTAACATAAGGGATGAAAGCTCCTTTGTCTGAACTCTGAGGCGGAAGCACATCTGCACCTCCGACCTCGGAATTGCATGTGCCCGGCACCCCCTGACAGATACTATAGCAGCTGATGTCGACTCCCACACTACGCACAGCCAGATGAAAGACCAACGTATACACACCCCACAGACAGAAGTCCTTGCTCGAAGTCATCTTGCATGGAATGGCTTTCACACTTACTCCCACACCATCCCAGGCGTACAACCGTTGCACACTAAAACAACTCATTGATCCGAGCTGTGGCATATCATCCACAGAACTGGCGCAGGTCAGAACAGTGCCGCTTCAACCAGAGCTACTAACGCAATGGCAGAACATCCCGGACACATGCACAACCCCTGTCATGTGGAACTGTACCGTGCACGTATGCTGCATTTACTGGGGGCACTGCCATTGGCAGTGCTGCGGATCAGTTACCGGCTAAGCTTCCGCCTTGCCAACGTCACCTGCGTTCAGCCTGTGTTGCATTGTCGATCGTGCATATTCGAGTGGTCCATGGATGTCTGCCTATCCAACAGGACGGTAGCTGAACTGGATTTTGGCATGTGTGTGCGCCCCCTGTTGGCCCACGACCTGGAGTGTCACCGTGATACCCGTTTATGGGATGCCGTGATACTTGGCATACATGCTGGTAGCTGGACCTGGGAGATTGCACAACTCCTCGTGTGCAGTGACCACATGGAACCGCTCCCCTATTGGGCAGTAGTGCTAATTGGTGAAAGGGGGTGGACGCAGCACATCTGTCTGGACCTGCTAATGGATGGCCTCGCCGTCCTGTTTGATGAAGTCGACAACGAGCTCATGTTGGAAATGATAGCCTACGAAGCTGCAATCGCTTTTATGGACGAGTAACTACGTACCTGCAGCCACAACAGATTGGAACCCATTGCACATGTCCCAACACCTTGTTGCATCTTGGAGATCTGGTCACATATCCCACGACAACAGTGGACATGGCTGCATTCGCCTGGACTCCGAATACATGAGCGGACAACAATGCCAAACAACACACACCTGTGAAAGGTGAGGCACTCCCCCGGAGTGGTCAGCGGCGCTTGGCAACGTTCCTCATTCTGACATACTGCTGCATTGGTCTGCATGTTGTGGCACTGATCTTGCCTGTACTGACACGCATATGCTAATAAAGTCTACGCACCTTCACTTGTATTCAACTGTGATGAGTGTTGGTTTGAATGACAATGTGTGTCTCACTGCCTATCTGGGTCACAGCCATACATGCGCACTGATAGCATTACCCAGGGAGTACCTTTTTGTGGAATCACTGTCCCTACATTCATCCATACTTTCATACTTGATTGAGCATAGCCATGACACATCTGTGTGAATTAGAATGTTTTATTCACACTCAGTGGAGTGTTGAAGCTGGACCAGTACAGGGCCATGCAAACCCCACTTTGCAATGTTGCCCCGTGGAGGGCCAGCCGGAGTCCTTTAGGGATTGACAAGTTCATCGGGAGTGGAAGACTTCATTCCGCAGTGTGCTTGCTGTGTCATTGGTAACCAAACCAAATATGGCAGTCCATGTCGAGGTCCAAGGTGAGTGTTGCTGAGTGTATCGGGGGACAGTGGAATGTGTTATTCCAGGGCATGATGCAGAGGGCAGAACCAAGTTGAAACAGGCCATATGGTGGAGATGAATGCTACCACTTCATTCTTACCACAAAGCCCGATTCATCATCATCTCCGTCCTCTGATGTGTCCGGTGCCTCACATGCGAGTGGTGGTGTTTTGTCTGCATCACTGTGTGGCAGTGACACATCAGGGGCCGGAAGTCGAATGTCTGCCGCAGTGTGTGGCACTGACACTTCAGGGGGTGGAGATGTGGATGGAGTAGTAGTAGCAGCATTCATCCGCGCCAGGCCTTGTGGTGGCATTGCCATGACGAGGATCTGCAGGGCATGGAGGATCACAGCTACATCTGACTGGTGTGGAGCCGTGGCAAACATTCTCTCCGCCTGCATCCGCTCCAAGCTCTCCATCATTCTCCTTATGTGTCCCAACTCCCGGCTGACATCGCTGGAGCCACTCTGACTAGACAGTTGTTCTTGGCTCAGAGTCATGACTCCAGCGATGTCAGCCATGGATTGTTGGAGAGCATGGAGCGGACAGTGGGTGTCCGTTAGGGACTGTAAGTCGTCCCTGATGGGACTTAGACACCCACATATGGCATCTAGTTTGGCTGACATAAGTTCGGACCCCACTCGCAGCTGGTCAGCCATCTTCTCCTGGCACCCGAACACATGGCGTTGGAATGCCATGTGTTGGTCGTGGGTGTCCTGGGAGACAGCCGTGGTGGTGGGTGCTTCCTGCTGTGTGGTCTGTGCAGGGGGTGGGGTCTGATCGATGCAGCTGGGCTGCCCTGCTGCTGGAGGTGGGGTGCCGGAGCTGTCCATGAGCTGGTGGAGGCCGTCGGTGTAGATGTTGGTGTGGTCCTCTTCCTCATCAGTGCTGTGTTGTTGGGTCTGCTCTGCAGGAGGTGTTGATTCTCCCTCTGCAATGTGAAGGGGAGATGCAGATTGACATTGTGTTCACATGTATGTTCACGCATTGTACAAGTTTACATACAGACTGCATGACAATGTACATTGTGAGGAGATGCCAATTTGATGTGGGACAGTTGACATTTCTACACCATCAGGGATGTGAGGGTGTACTTGTACATTATCATCTCACAGTTTCCTGCTATGCCACATGCGAATGGCCATTTTCTACACACAAGCGGCAGCAGTTGTGTCCTCTGTTCTGTTGTGAAAGTGTTGCAGTTTGTACCACATTGTTGTCAATGTTGAGGTGCTCTGATTCTTATGTGTGTTTGCTGCATTGTGGGTGAGTTGCCCCTTCAGCTCTGATTTGGCTGGCCCATATCCCTTTCAGGCAGTGTGCCTTTCACTTCTGTGCTTATACAGTGCTGAGATGTTGCGGACTTGGGTAAATTGGTCTCTTGTTCGGAGTTGTGACTCTTGGGCATGGTTTGTCCGCAGATGTGCTATACTTAATTGTGCATGTGTGCCACTGTGCCCATCTCCCCCGTCCCTCCAGTCCTTGGTCATTACTCACCCTGTTGCTGTTGGGTCAGGTCATGTTGTGCAGTGTCCGGTCCCCTAAATCCTGCCACCGTCTCCCCAATGATGGTCCCAGGCTGGTCCTCCGTGGGGTTGTGGGGTTCTGGTTGTCTTCTGTACTTGCTCCGGCTACCTACATGGTGCTTCGCGGTTGTTTGTGTCTTGGTTGTGTTTTTGTTTGCCGCTTTTATAGTGGTTTTTCCCTCCTGACTTGTGTGACTTGCAGGCCTGGTGCTGCTTATCGCAGAATTTTTTTATCGCAGTTGGGCACATCGCCACTTTTTTCACGTTCGGGTTTAGATTTTTATCGCCGTCCAGGTAATTTTATTGCGGACATTTGACGTGTTGTCGGGAGACTATCACATGTTACCACCGTGTTGGGAATACGACGTTAACACGGAGTTATTTTCCCGCGATAGACGGCTATGTGAAAAATTGCGTTAACATATTTTGGCGAAGAATATCGCCCGTTCTTGAGAATATCCCCCAAAGCTTTGTAGAAATGCATATCCTAGACAGCCTTCAGCAGCCCTCAGCACAACTTACAGGTAATGAGAAGATACAATCGGCATGTCAAAATAGACATGTGAATACAATTCCAGCACATGCAGACTATGTTGCCATAATGACCACAGCGACAGAAACAACAATTAGAGAACTACAACATGAGGCAAACACGTTTGCTTCTATTTCTGAGTGACTTCTGGAACGTAAGAAAACTCACAATTTGGCAAACATGCATAAAATACACAGTCCTAGGAAGGTTGACATTGGATTATAGCTAGAACAATTTAACGCCTAATGTAGATAAAATTATATATTTGCGTTTTGGTCCAGTCAAATCTCAGTTAAAAAAAACAGCTTAAAAATGGAATAGTTTCCATCTTAATTTAATCAGTCACTGTACTATTATTACGATATTGCCTAAATGTGGGGCTATAAACATCCTGGGAGAGTTATGAAATATCTATGACTCCCTCTAGCAAGAGGCGGATAAACATCTCCAAATTTGGGATTTTATTACATTACAGTTATGATTTAACATATCAGTTTTTATCCATGGTTCAGACTTCTGGAACTTCAGAGTCATTCAGTCCGCCTTCAATATATGAATTATGTCTAGGAAAAGACGAGCAATGTGTTTTAGCTAACTTTACCGGGCAGAGCCACCATAAACGTTCGCTTTAAAATTATTCCGCCAGCCAATAAGAAATGAAAAATCAGGTTAAAATGTTTAAAATTGCCAACTATAATAATTGTACTTCACTATTAAAATCTATATCATTCCCAGCAATTTTTTATGATGGCTACTCTTGAATTTGGTAAAGCACTAGGATTAATTAACATTTTGGGTGCTATTGATCTGATCTCCAGTCCATAGCTCTTACAAGCACCAGGCACGGTATCAGTAGCTATTGTTGTGCTACTCCAGTGCCCCCTTGTCACATACCCCATGGGAATGTGACTGTCCTGTCAATGACACGGTTGCGTCACTGACACGGTTGCATCACTGACACAATCACGTAATTGGCAGGGCTGGCACACAGGAAACTGCTTCCTGGTTTCCCGGGGAGCACAGAGGGGGCTGAAAGCAGCCCCGTGCTCCACACTCTCAGAGAATTGTGCCAAAAGGGAGTTGTATTTGGAAAGCTGATAAACTTATCTTTCCAGCGTTACTTCCCTTTCCCTCTAGAGCACTAGGTGATTGCAGTGGGATGTAATTGCCTGGTGCTTCACCTAGACACCAGGGATTTTTTTTAGAGGGTGCAGTCCTTTAGGCACGGGTCTGTGCTCCCACCACCCCCTTTACAGTATTAGTCTTTCTTCCCCCAATCTGTGGATGGGAGTGTTTATTCTCAATGGGCCGAGTGCCCACTAGACACCAGGGATAACTGCATAAAAAAATAAAGTGGTGGAGGAGGCACAACCCAAAATTGACACAACAGTGTTTCTGCCCACCTGGGGCAAATAAGGGGCTTTGCCCACCATGCACCAGACTGTAGCGTCCTCCCCAGCATGGGTACCCACCAATTTCTACACCACACATGGAGCATAGTATTACACGTCTTTATTCTTCTGCGTGTAACTGCCAACTAAACATTCTAAACTAACCTTCTTTCCATTCCACTCTAACACTTATGTCACAGCTCTTTGGAGTCCATCAGGAGCCAAAGGGGTACCGCCACTGTTAACTCGCAAGACACTACATCTCCCCCTCTGTTAAATAAAAAAAAAAAAAAAACAACTGTATATATATACCGCCAGCGAAACGCGTCATGGCAGGCATTATGCCTGTTTATCCTGTGGATATTATGGAATAATAAATTTGGCACTGCATTCGCACAATATCGGAATTGTCTGAAGCTTTTTTGGAGCGCGTTGAGGTCCGTGCCTGGTTGTCCTGCTAAGGATCGGCAGGCAAGGAGTTGGAGTTTTGAGATATATATATATTATCTACTGGCGGTCGCCAGTAGATAGTTATAGTTAGGACCTATTTTCCATAGGAAATCCGCAACATTCTATTTGAAATAACGTTGGCGCCGGTTGACGAATCTTCGCGAAAGCTTCCAACTTGTTGGGGCGCTCCGGTCCGCTCCTATCCTGAAAGTCTCGGGGTGATTTGTCAAGCGGGGGCCGAGAAAAAAGGGGGGGTCCCAAAACTAACCCTGGGCGTAGTTTGCGTAGTCGCGCTACGCGAAGCTACGCGAAGACGTCGAAGCGCTACGCGAGCTTCGCGTAGCTTCGCGAGCGTGCGTAGCTGCTTGGCGCGCCCGTTCGCGATGCGTTTTTCTTGCTCGGGAATGCGTTATTCGTGTTCGGGATGCTGTTTGCGTGCTCGGGGGCGCGAACTTACCCATGCGGTCGCCTATGGGCGCGGCCATTTTGATTTTCACTTGTCCCGCCCGTTCGCGATCCCTTATTTCCTGTTCCGGGTCGCGTATAGCGTGCTCGCGATGCGCATTCCATGTTCGGGAACGCGTTGTACGTGTTCGTGACGTTTTGTGCGTGCTCGGGGAGAAATATCGCGCGAACTTACCCATGCGGTCGCGATGGGCGCGGCCATCTTGTTTTACCACTCTATGCTATGGTTCTGGGCCTGCTTTTCTATCCTCCCTCAATCTTTGCAATCCTTAGTTTTTTACACTGTTTTTCAATTTTTCTTTATTTCTTACCTATCTCTCTCTCTGCCTAAGTCTATATTTTGCATTTTTTTCTACTTTTTACTGTGTTTTTTTTACTTTTCAACTGTTTTATATAACTTTCTTCTTTAAGCTCCTACTTCTTCCCCTAACTTTATTTTTCCCTTCTAACTTTTCTTTTTCACCTCCTCCCACCCCAGAACCATGGCGAAGGGTAGCAGCAGCGGGTCAAAGGGCAAGGCGCGTGCGCCCAATCGCCGCCTGCCTTGCGGCAGACTGCGCCCCGCAGGGGTGCAAGCCCGCCAGCTGTTTACGGAGGAGGAGGTGGCCGCCCTTGTTTTTTTTATTCAGCGCCACCTCCCTTGATCTTGGCAGCAGGCGGCAGGCCAGGCTCCGGTTACCCGACCCAGGAGCGTCACCGCCGGTGGGCGAAGGTGCGTCGGGCAGTGTTTCGCTGCTCCGCGGTCCGGCGCACACATAACCAGCTGGCCCACCGGTGGTCAGACATTCTTGACCGGGAGCAGGACCTGTTGGACCTGCTAGGTGTCGAGGTCGTGGGGCTTGGTGAGTAGCCAATATATATAGTAGTATAAGTATTGTGATTTGTGTATACATTTTTTACAAATAACAAGAATAATGCTGCTTACATTGCAGGTAAATTACGTTTCAAAATCTTCTGTGATTGTAGGACACAGGTGCTGGGCGGTACTCTTACTTTTTTGCAACTTTGCGCTCGCTTGTCATTATTATGTAAGAGTTTACTTTAGAGAACTTCAGTTAGGTAATGCTATTGCTAGAGAGACTGTAGTCCTTCCTTTGTCCTCCTGTCAAATAGTGGTGGATGGATTTGATACTAGGTTTAGTTACTATTAGTTGATAATTTTTGAACGGTGTGCGTGACGCATCCTCTGTCACTGAGTGCTGCTTACCCCAGTCCTTAGTAGAACCTTTTGTAGTTTGTTTAGTGAGTGGTACTGGTAAGCTTAGCTTAGCAGTGTCAGTCAGCTGCAGAACATCAGACGCAACCAACCAACAATTTGGTGTATGCATTATGCACTGACTTTATGCATGTGTCCTCCTTCTCATCTATGCATTTTTGATGGAAAAAAAAATGGAAATGCATGCTTAATGAACAATTGGCCCGCCTGGAATAGGTGGGCTAGGTCAGGTGGTACTTAGGCTTAGTTAGTGTTCTGGATTTTATTTGAATCAATCAGAATGGAACACTGAATTAGTGTTCCCCAATAAGTAGACTGTCCGTGAATTCCGCAAGCCAGTAGGCGATCGGATTAGATAGGTCAATTTTATTGCAATTTTTGTTTCCTAAAACGTTTTTGAGCGTTTTTTTAGATAATTTATTTGTTTCACAGCAGTCATTAATGTTTGTGTCTTTCTTTTTCTTTATTATATCTTACATGATCACTGATCTGCAGCACCCAGGGGCAAGAAGACGGGGTCCGAGTCGGCGGGACAACCACCAGAGGACCGCTCCTCTACCGAGGGCCCTGCTGCTGGTCCCAGTAAGTCCTCCAGTGGTTATATTAACAATTATATTGCCCTAACTTTTACTGGACCTTATTTTTTCAGAACTATTAATTCTGGCTCCACTCCCTAATTATATTTTTTACAAAAGATTCTTTGATCTTGACTTGACTATCTGTTTCTAAATTCTGGTTATCCCTGCCTCTAAGTTGTAACTGCCTCTGCTATGAATGTCTGTACTCAGTACTACTACTATTAGTCTGTCGCTAAGCTTGCCCAGTTTGCATTGCCACTCTTTATTGTACGGTTTTGAATAAAACTCAGATTGACCAATACTAATAGCTCTAGCCACTGAGTCCAGTCCTTTCGGTTGTCCTCTTCTAGGCTTCTTAATCTTGAGGCTTTGACAATTACCACAAACAAAATGCACAACCAGATATTTGACTATTTTTGATAGGATATAGTACATACTACTTGGATTCTGCACAGCCCCATGCAGAACTATGCACAATGAAAGAGGATGTTGGTGATGAGAGTTTGGAACTTGGACGTTACTCACACCTCAGTCAGAAGTGAACCCACAATCCCCTGAACGACTAGCTAGTGTCTCATTAGGTCCCCGAACCCCCACCCGAAGATACCCAATGATTATGATTCCACAACCCAGAACATAACACACTTTCGCTCACTCACTCGTGTAAGTCCACCACCACCACCACACCAAATACCACAGAGTCTATGTGTAAGTTCAAAAGGTTTATTTTCAAATGACAACTTCTGTATGTTGTTGTTCTATAAAATTCAGTGTACTCCAGCCAGCTCCAACAGCAAAATGCATAAGATTAAAACAATAAAAATTGTTGCAACAAGTGCATGATGATATAAGACAAAAGATCTGTGTGAATTCTGGGCGACTCCTCACCGTAGAACGTAGAATTACTGGTTACATGCATCATTCATAAGCTCTGCAAATATCTGGTTCGTACTCGTAGAAGGGAATCCTCTGCCTGAGAAAAATGGTGCGTGTTAATGCAAGCATTTGTCAGTCCTGCCAAAAAACTGTAACATGTTACCTATGGCTAAGTAATACGGACTAACGGAACTCCATAACAAATAGGCTTGTTTTCTGACCTCTTGTACGCAACGCTCAGACAGTAGCTGTATGTGCTCAAAAAGGCGTCTTACTGTTACTGCACAACAAGCTGCGAGGTAACATGCGCAAAAGACATGAAGCGAAAAATGGTTGCATGGCTCAGGCTAACTTTGCAAAGAGTAGAGTATAGTATAATAATGACCTTAGGGACCATAATAACACTACTAGTGTCTGTCTACTGACTGTACTCTAGTACCCGATTTGGACTATTGAATGTGATTTATAATAATAATATGTATTAACCTTTTTTCAATCTTGCTAGTGAAAAAGAATAAATAGGGGGAGGTGTACAGGCATCTAAAAATGTGTCATGTTTTTGCTAGGCGTACTACCGACCACCAGTGCCGGTGGGGCCAGCGGCGATGGCGTTGCGGCCATTCCGGAGGGGGCAGGAGATACAGGGGGTGAGCCAGCAGCAGTGGCGGGCGGTGGTAAGTTATATTCATGACTTATTGACATTGCACTAGCTGGAAGGGTGTGTGGAGTGGACTTCACTCACTGTACTGTTGTTGAGACTTATTAGGTATGAAGTTGTAGTGAACATTATACAACGGTTAATAAAGAAGACACCCTTTACTTAGCAGCATGAGCAATGCAGTAGCAATAGCATTACCAGCGTGACTTCATTAACCAATGGCCTCTTATATCTGACTCCAACTCAGCTGTGAAAGTTTTATGGAGGAGACTAAAAGTCAGATCAGATGACCTTGATGGATGTGTTGAACAAAAAGGGAAAGAAGGGTGGAAGGAGGAAGGGCGGGCGAGATTTAATATGACGACTGGCAGAGAAGGATATGTTGGAAGCATGGATAGGTGGCTGATAGGAATCAGATGCATGTGTTGTTGAAGGATGGGTGGGAGGTGAAAGAAGAATGGATGCCTGCCTGGGTGGAAGACACAGTATGGGTGGATACTGTGGATAGCAAGAATCATCAGCGGTGTTTGGGTGAAACTCTAAGCCAAGGCAAGCAACGGAGTGAGTGGACGCATGCGTTGTTGTTGGTGAAACAAAGTAACGTTTGTGGAGAGATTAAGAAGAATGATTGACATTTACTTAGAATGGATGGATGCCTGTATGTATTCATCATAGACAGCATAGGTGGAGACTGTCACGGGATGCACAGTTTTAGGGAATGTTAAAGAAACCGCGCCAGCGTACCAAAGCCGATGTGGGGAGGGGCAGGGTGGGGGTAGTAGTAAACAATGTATTACGCGGGCAAATACAGGTAACTTTACTGTAACATACAAATAAATAAAGTGAATTTCATTGTGCGCACTGCACCGCCAAATGCGATGCAGTGTGCGCAACAAAATTAGTTTCATTTATTTATATGTTTACTTACCTGTAATTGGCCGTAATCCATAGTTTACTACCCCCATCCTGCCCCTACCCACGCCACCGCCCGGCCAAACTCCCCGAGTCCCACCAACGACCGCTACTGACCTTATGTCGTTGTCCCATATAAAAGCAACGATCATTGGATCAGATATATAATCTGCCTTTTTGTAGTAGCCAAGGCACTGTGAAATTGAGCAATTGCCCTCCATGTAACAGAGAGAGTATGGCCAGTGCCACCCGTAATAGAAAAATACGAGCTTCCCCACCTGCAAACAGTAGTAAATCAAACTAATGTGACTCTGCGTCATGACTCGTATGTTTGTCTTGGCTTCAAGCATAGATGACCGAGCTGGCAATGCCGGCTACAACCAGGTTATGTCATTTCCCTAAACTAGAGATAAGAAGAACACTGGTGTACTGTGTACTGCTTGGAGTCCATAGTGCTAGTATAATGCCTGAAACTCCCACAAATGTTAGAAGCCGAGGAAGTGGGAGGATAGATAGATTATTATCACAAATGTTATGTACTGTGCTTCTTGCTAGTGCTACTGTGCCATTATGTGTTGAATTAATTTTGTGTTACTGTTTAGGTAAGAGTACTGGTTACAACAATATTTTTTTCTTTCTTTTCCCAAGACAAACCATCGCGGAAGGAGTTGGCAGTCAGGGCCCGGCGCCGGAAACTGGAGGCCATATGCCGGGAGTACCGGCGGCTGGTGGCTCTGGCGGAGGAGGAGGAGGAGGCGGCAGCAGCTGCAGCCTCGTCCGATGCCCCGGGCCCCAGCCAGGCCCCAACTCCAGCGGTACGGCGCCGCGGTCTGATAGCCACCCGCCGCAATTCATTAGCAGCCAGCACTGCTGTCCCCCATTGTGGATGCCACTGCAGGGCATTCCGCAAGAAGATTCTCCTCCGGATGGCACGGCAAGAGGAGCAAATGGAGGAGCGGGTGAAAATCCTGGTGGACAAACACCTCAAAGCCCGCCGATTATAACATCGAGGACCCTGTTGCTTTGCCCCTTTTTATTCCTTGTTTTGGTGGGTGGGAATTGGGCGTTGGGGTTTCGGGACATTATTTGGACTTTTTTCGTTTTGGACATTGGTTGGGGTTAGGGAGAGGGGTGGGTCAGGTGTGGGATAGTTTATTTTTGTTAGGGTAATAAATTATATTTATACTTAAACATACAATGTTAATGTTTTGTGGGGGGTTACTGTTTTACGAATTAACGTCACATTGGTTTGCTTGCTGCTGCAGGGCCGCAGCCAGTGTTTGATTTAAATAATCTGCCGATGATGTATAACAAACAGATAGATGCGGTACCCCTCACTGAGTTATTTGTCCTACTAGTATTCTACCTCCCACCAAACTTATCTTACCTGTGATTGATGATGACTACGTTCGGCACAGCGATGGCTGCATGGTTTCCATAGAGAATGTAGAAGATGCCATGGTTGTGGTGGTAGTAGTAGAGTAGACACTGGCAGTAGCATTTGCTAAAAAAATAAAAAAAGAGACAGTCACTTGCCTGAGAAAAACTGTGGGAGGAGTAGTCGAACGAAGTGAAATACAGTACAGAAGACGACTGCCAAACAAACAATATTGCAGTTGCAACTGCTAAAGTCAAATTAAACATAATGGTGGCGGGGACAGCCTAGTACAAGAAGTTATAAACTGCAGTTGTGCTGTCGAGTGAGTCACTTAACTTAACACAATCGTAATTCGTAACCTTTACTGCTGTGTGGTAGGAGTTTGATGATTAATCCAATCAATGACGGCAATTAATTATGATGTACTACTATTAGCCGTTGACGGCTTGCACAATGCACATAGACTGAGCATGGGTGGCCAAGCAGAAGAAGCTCCTCGCCCTGCCTTGCAATTGAATTAGTGTTGCTTTCACCACATCTGCCCCAGCAAGCGTGTGATCAATTGGTGTACATTTTATGTAGTCACATCACACCTCAATATAAATCACAGCCCGGGGGAAGAGGGTTAGGGTTTGATGAATGGATGGGAAGGGGGTTTGGGGAAAGGTTTGAAAATGAAAAACAGTACGCATGGACAACAAAAGCAAAGCGCAATCTTGGCAGATGACCATGATCTTATCCAAAAAATCAATAAAGCGAGAAAAGGGAAATGCATGCGTTAATGATGATGAAGATTAGATAACTTGATGGTTAATGAGTAGTACTTAATAACTCCTACTAGACAATTAGACAGTACAGGGCACCAGTATATTCTATGCAATTTGCCTTGCCTGTAATATGCCCTCAGAGACCCAAATTCCATGTTGTACTGGGCTTACTTGTAAAGATAGCAAAGACAATTAAAAAACATTTGTAGGGATCAATTAGCAAACAAACACACAACACACAGTCCTAATGATTGCAGAGAAAAAAGGATTCAAATTAATGAAAAGATGAATGATGAATGATACTAAAGTTACTGTATTATCATGCTAAAATTGTGGAGTTGAATCTCGTCCTTCCTCTTGGTCCTATCTTCCATGGACGCTCCGCACATCAATCTTGGTGGCCTTCCTGATGCCGATTGGTAAGGTAAATGTGAGTTGTGTCTCCCAGTATAGCAAGCACAGGGTAAAGGCCGGCCTGTAACGTCTAGATGGAAAAACAAAAGGGGTATTGAGAAATCAATGAATAAAAAAAAAAACATCATTTACGGTGGAGTCCAAGAAGAGAAGAGAGAACACTTTCAGAGTGAGGCGGCTTGGATATATCGTGTAGATTCTGTTTACAGCATTAAGCTACAACAACAACAGGACAGAACAGGCCCACCACAGCACCAGCCCGTGACCCAACCTCCATTTACCTTAATTTTTGACATAGCCAGACAAAAGGCATACACAGCAACTTAGCATTTTCCTAATTAAGTGACAAAATCAATGCGCCGCTGTCAGTCATCACTACACTCGACTAGACCACTACATGGACATGTAGGTCTGCTGTGTTTACTACTTTCTTGTTGAATTGTTGTGTTTATGTTTACCTTATGCCACTTCATGAAATGAAGTTAGTCCTTGAATCATCTCCGATCCAACTGAATGACTGCGCGCGAAAAGATAGTATGGTCATCATCATGGTGTGGTACGTGTTGTCCAACTACAACTCAGTCTGTATTGACTCCGATTAAGTCCATATTCCATATTAAAAAATTGCAACAGATATTGGCCTGCACCTGCAGTAGTAGGAGTACAATTTGGTTATTAAACAACAAGAAAGGAAACATTGACTGTCACTTACTTACTTGAGTCACTTTGTAGATTAACTAGTAGAGTAGAGTTCGACTTCATGCACAACATCAACAACAAACAAC
Organism: Calotriton arnoldi; assembly: GCA_963921515.1. Classification (NCBI taxonomy): domain Eukaryota; kingdom Metazoa; phylum Chordata; class Amphibia; order Caudata; family Salamandridae; genus Calotriton; species Calotriton arnoldi. Next base: position 25,394 of record CAWUFW010022246.1, on the reverse strand, counting down.
AGCAATCGCTCAGAGTCTGCAAACATCCAATGCATTCCATCATTACCTGTCTTGCTCTTCTCTTTGGCTGTCAGATCATCAGATGCCTAGTTCTGACATTTTTTTTTTTTTTTTTGCGGGGCAGTGGCCTCATCATTATTACTCCAGTCCACATTCATTTTGAGTGTTAGGCGCTGTTTCGGTTTTCGTCTTATTCATCTGTGGCACTTCTTTGTCACAGTTTAAGTTGCTTCCCATGGTCAGCACTGTGATGATGGTCCGCGGCCTGTGTAGTGCTCATTGCTGGTCATTTGAGTTTGCACAAATGTCAGCAAGTTTCTTCGAAGAGTCTCTTGTCTTTCTCTGCCAAGTACCTTCTGTCCTGACAGTGAGGACCTTTGGATGCCTGCTGAGGCTGTAGCCTTCGGACACTGATGAGTTTCAGCTCGAAAACAAAATGGAGGATAGCTATAGTAGTCACGTTTCACTTCTAATGGAGGCGGGACTGGTAAAGGCAACATTTCTTGTACTAATGTCTGGCTTGATGGAAATGTACTCGTGCGAGACAGGAAGATGAAGCAGGACTCTGAAAAGTGGACAGTTAAATGCACAGACGTGCAACTCCAAAAGGGAAATAAAAAGAAGACGGTGGTGATGGTTTTGTTGTGATTTGATTTGAACCAGAAAGACAGATACACAGACACATAAAGGAAGGAAGAAAGCAACAATTTGAAAGCCTAGTTGTCAGGGAAGAGGAGCTCGTCCTCAAACTCTGGTGGTTCGGACAGAAGTAGGTCCTGTAACGCACTATTTACGTCATCCAAGTCGCTCTGCTCTTCCTGCTGTGATTCACGTATTTTGTAATCCGGTGGTATAAAGTGCTGATTCATTTTGATCATGGTTAACCTCTCCACGCTTTGGGCCGAGAGACTGGTCCTTTTCGAAGTTACAATGGCACCAGCAGCACTGAAAACACGCTCAGAAGAGACACTTGCGACAGGGGAAGCGAGATACTTTATCGCCAGCCTGCTGAGCACTGTCCATTGGCTTCTTTTCCCATACCAATACACCAATGGGTTTCCATCCATGAAGACCTCTGTTGGGTCATCCAGATAGGCCTGGACCATCCGCTCAATGTTAAGGGGTGCTCGGATGTGCTCGGCCGGTTTTGCCTTTGCATCAGCACTGGACTTACCATACCCCTGCTGTAGAAACCAATCAGTTGCACATTGTGCTGTGGATGATCCTGTTCTTGATGTTATTGTTGGTGTAGGTGACTGCTGGGAGGCAAATGCACTGCCCTCAGGCTCCGAAGTATAACTTGACTCTGGATGCCCTGTAGTACTGGTTATGGCCTGTGGTGGGGGCCTGTAATTAACAGCCGTTCGCTTTCGAAAATAGTTGCTTCCTTAGCTATCAAAGTTTTGTAGTTGGCAACATCCACTTCCGAAAAAGGAATTACTGCCTTGCTGTTCAGAAATACTTTGTACCGTGGATCCAAAATTGTGGCACTAATGTAATGTGGTTGTGACAAAATTTTATTTTTAATCCTTGTATTTTCCGATAAGCGAGCGGCTAAGGTCTCCGCCAAATGATATGCGTCTTGTTTGTCATCCACACCTGCGTACGTTTCAGACACATCCTTCAGCTGTTGCTCTAGCATGTGCAACAATGGGATAGCTTGGCCCATAGTACAGTCCTCCCTGCTGACTTCACGTGTGAAGATCTCAAAAGGAAGTAGCATCTCAGTCAGGCATTTAATGAGGTCCCATTGAGCCATCTCAACGGTCATGCCTCTCACAGTAGGTTCCCCTATTCTTTGCATGACATAAGCATTGAGTGGTATGTACAGTTCAAACAGACGATCAAGCATATAATAAGTTGAGTTCCAACGTGTTGGCACCTCCTGGATGAGCGCTTTGACTGGCAGTTTATGCTCACGTTGAATGACCCTCAGCTGCTTCCGGGCTTTAAAAGAATGGCTGAAATGTGTGCATATTCTTCTGCAGGTGACCAGTAAGTTGCTGACTTTTGATTCATTTTTCAAAAAGTCTTGAACAACAATGTTAATGCAGTGTGCCAAACACGGGACCCTGAAATAGCCACCATTGCGCATGGCCAAAACTACATTACTGCCGTTGTCCGTGGCAACAAAACCAATCGTAAGCCCTCTTGGGCGCAGCCACTCAAAGACCTTGGTGTTAAACTCTTCCAAAATGTTTGCAGCTGTATGAGATTTCTCCATGGCAAACATGGCTACAGTTGCATGTTTGCGAGTGGCATGAAAAATCTCTGCAGTATCAACACCAGCAGATAGCTGTTCTCTAACACCCACAAAACTGATCCAGTGTGCAGTGATGCACATGTAATCTGTGGCTTGGCAACTGGTCCACATGTCTGTAGTCAGGTGGATACTGTGAACAGCACTCTGCTTCAAGGCCTTTCCTAGCAATTCCAGCACGTCGTGATGTAGTGCTGGAACTGCAACTCTGGCAAAATAGTAGCGGCTGGGAACATGCCATTTTGGGCAGATGGTTGACACAAATTCCACAAAACCCAACCCTTCAACAAAAGAAAAAGGGAGAAGGTCCAGTGCTAACATTTTAGCCAGCTTCGCATTGTACAAACGTGCTATTGGGTGGTTGCGTTCGTACTGCCCCTCACCCCCAAACATGCTGATAATGGTAGGCTGCATGGTTTTCCTTTCTCTTAGGCTCAACGCACTTTTTGGTAGTGCGGACCTGGTACTTCTTGGTGTCTCCGGCTGACTCTTACTCTTGTGCCACTGAGATGTTGCTGAAGATGTGTGCAACGTTAAGACTGCACTGCTGGGGTCAGGGACACCTTGTGTACCACTAGTGAGAATGTCTCCCTGTCCTTCCTCTTCCACCGTGATCGGATCTTCTTCTACTCCTTTATCCCCACCAACACCAATGGTTGCAGTTTTTTTCTGTCGCGAAGGTGGTCCTCCCAGCTGATCAAGTGGTGTTTTTTCAGATGGGTCATTTGGCCTCCGGTACCATAGTTTGTACCAAGCTTACCACGACTAACAGAGGTATTACAAATGGAGCATATAGCAATGTTCTCCTCCTTTTCGCTAACCGTAAAGAAGTCCCAAGCTGGGGAGCTTAACTTTGGCCTCCTGCTGGAGGTGCCACTTCCAATGCCGGATGATCTGTAGGGTGTGTGTTGAATTTGACTCTGTGCTGCTGTACCACTACCTACTCCTACAGAGGTGGTGGTTGTGCTGGATGTAGGTCGCTGCCGGGCCTTTGCTAATGCAAATATGGAAGCTGTAGGTCATGTTGGTGTTATCTGTGGAGGTATGCGTGCTACATCCCTCGCAGCGATTTTGGATAGAGTAAGAATGTTGGTCTCCATCTCCTCGGGGCCGGGAGTGATGTTCGTGGTGACTGGCTCATCGTCATCATCATCATCATCTTACTGTTCTACATCGACCTCCATAAGTGTAAGGCTTTCTGGAACCTTCCTTTTCCCTAGCTTGGTCTTGGAACGTGGCTCCCTCTCAGACTCAGTTTGTGGCTTCCAAGTGGCATCTAGATCATCAGAAGGGGGCTTGGCGAAGAACTCGATGGACTACCCCTCCTTTTCCTTGCTGGGGATTTGGAAGACAATGGATCTTCTGAATGAGTGGCTTCTTCTTCTACCTCTGCATGAGGCTCAATTTCCTGAACTGCCCCTACTTCAGGAGGAACAACAACTACTATTGCGGGCGGTGGTTGCGGCTGTTGTTGTTGACCACTTATCTGCTGTGTTTCCTCCTGCGTTGATTGGGTACTACTTTGAGATAACGATAAGTTTATCTCCGGCTCAGCATCACTGCTTTCCACCATTAGGCTGGCTACCTCTTCCCCACTCATGTGCTTGGCCCTGGGTTGGTGGGTTGGGTCCACTGATGCGGATGTGCTGCCCCCAGCTTGCCCCCGGACACCGCTGCTGCAGGCGCAATTTTTTTTTCCCAAAAAGGTACTGGCCGGCACACCAGACTTCAGTGTCACTTGCTTCTTCTGTTCCTTCTTCTTCTCAATAGCAACTTTCTTGGTACTGGAGGACCTGGTACCTGCTTTCTTTGGGCCCATCTTCTTCAGATGTCAGCAGCACTCAGTTGCAGAGATGTCTGGTCAGGTCACACGTCACGTTGTGTGTCCAGCAGCAGGATGTCTGTCTGGAAGTGCAACAGGCAATGATGAGAGACACACCTCCTCCTCAGTCTTTGTGCACCTAAAAGCAAAAAAGCCAGAACATCAGTCAAACATATCACAAATCAAACAAATAGAATATAGAACTTAGTGTGTGGTGGCCTCAATTATTAAATTTCAGAAACTCTTCCAACAACAACACACAGTGTAGCCATTTGTGAGACGTTGACAACAAGGCCAGGGCTTTCCTGGCTACTGTACACTCTGGAAGAATAAGAATATTAAAGAACAAAAACTAAAATGTACTGGAGCATGTTTGGCCTAAATTTGTGCATCACGTGTGATGTATTATATAGCAGCATCAGGGAGCTGCAGCTGGCAATGGGGATGGATTTGGAAGCAGTAAAACAAGAGGAAAAATGGAAAGACACGCAGGCCTATGTGGCAAAAACAGCACACTAATAACTACCACAACAAAATGGCCCCCAGAAACATGGTGACTCACAGGCACAAGGCACGGCAAACAATGAACTCAAGCAGGCCTATATATGGGCAGACAAAGGATGCCTTATAAAACACACACAGCTTTAATGCAAAAACTAAAATCCACATGGCTAAAAACACTTTGGAAAGTTAGACAACCACTACAACAACACAATTATAATGACACAGTACACACGCAAAAAAGGCATTTATTTACCACACCCAATAAGTGAAATAGTCAGACCCTCCAAAAAAAGCCACATTTCGCAATTCAATTTAATCTATTCAATGCCATCCATGGCCTAAATGATGCCAAAATTCCACAGACTACACAGAAACAGTTTTATGCACCCATGGTGACTACCTCTGGGCCTACTGGCATACTGGGCCGCAAGTTTGGAGGCCTATGGCAAAAGCACAGTGGCTGGTTTAACAAAATGGCCGCTGCCCACATGGCCAGGCCACCCAAAATAACAAAAAGTGAAGACAAAGGACAGGACCAGGCAGTTGGAGACTCTGGGAAACTTGCTACCTCTTGGAAAAAATTGTAAAACAAAAAAAAATGACTCCTTGATCACCAAACTACATCTAAATGACAACCTGAGGAGTTTTTGTGCAAAATGAACTAAATCAACATTTTCGAGAAGGTTTAATGATGCTCGAGAGATATTGTTCGCCAGATTGTAAATTTTGCGTGTTCGGCATCGCGATCGTCACAAATTGTCGTTATCGCGCACGCGAAACGTACATTGAGCGCGCGAAGAAGTTAAAAGTGTAAGTCCGCGTTAGTCGCGCAGTGCGGACTTGCCCAAAGTCCGCGAGCTGAACGCCCAGGGTTACCTACTGGCTGAAAAGGCCTATTTATTTAACAAACACAACAAAAAATAAAATACGCCCCAAAAACCACTTTTACCAATTCAAAACAATGCCATCCATGGCCTCAATTATGTTACAATTCAACAGACAACAAAAAACAGTTTTTATCCACCCATGAGGATGACTACCGCCGGGCCTACTGGCACACTAGGCCGCAAGCTTTGAGGCCTATGGCAAAAGCACAGTGGCTGATCACACAAAATGGCCGCCAACACATGGACAGGCCACCCAGAACAACAAGAAAAGGAAGACAAGACAGACAATGCAGGCCTATGGCAAAAGCACAATGCCTGGCTTCACAAAATGGCTGCCACCCACATGGCCAGGCCACCCAAAATAACAAAAAGTGAAGACAAAGGACAGGACCAGGCAGTTGGAGACTCTGGGAAACTTGCTACCTCTTGGAAAAAATCGTAAAACAAAAAAAAAATGACTCCTTGATCACCAAACTACATCTAAATGACAACCTGAGGAGTTTTTTGTGCAAAATGAACTAAATCAACATTTTCGAGAAGGTTTAATGATGCTCGAGAGATATTGTTCGCCAGATTGTAAATTCTGCGTGTTCGGCATCGCGATCGTCACAAATTGTCGTTATCGCGCACGCGAAAACGTACATTGAGCGCGCGAAGAAGTTAAAAGTGTAAGTCCGCGTTGTCGCGCAGTGCGGACTTGCCCAAAGTCCGCGAGCTGAACGCCCAGGGTTACCTACTGGCTGAAAAGGCCTATTTATTTAACAAACACCACAAAAAATAAAATACGCCCCAAAAACCACTTTTACCAATTCAAAAGTAAACAAGGCCATCCATGGATGCCCGGCCTACATGATGTTTAAACTTTAAATTCAACAGACATCACAGAAACATGCACCCATGGGTACCTCTGGCTCTAGTCTGGGCCTACTGGCTGAAATTCCAATCAAAGAAAAACAACTAGGCCCCTGCCGAAACTACAGGCCACAACAATACATTTTAAAAAATATGGAAATCCCCCAAAAAATGTAGGTACAAACAAGCCCCAATCAAACAAACAAGTACACCAATTCTCCAACTTACTTGTAAAATCTCAAATCCAAGAGTCCTCAAATCCAATCCAATGATATGATGCAGCAGACAGACACAAAAAGTGATCCTTCCAGCTCCAAATCCAAATGAAAGTGAACAGCACATGGACAAAACACTGGGAGGAGCCTGCTGGACAGGAACAGGAAGTTTGAGAATCAGGGGCACTTCCTTCCTCTTGGAAAAAAAGAAAAAGGACTCCTTGCTCACCAAACTACGGGGCATATTATCAACGGCCAGCGATAATTATCGCTGGCCGTGCTTAGCGATAGATATCCTATCGCTGGCTATCTCCGGAACTTATCGCCCTGGTAGCGCGTTATTAACAACACGCTTCTCCAGGGCGATAAAAATTCCAGAGATAGCGAGGTTATCGCCGTTTTGCAGGGAACATCGCTGATTTTCCAGCGATGTTCCCTGCAAAACGGCGATAACCTTGCTGATACGACCCTGTGGTCGTATCAGCACAATCCACCCCCTATGTTAGGGATGGCTAAGTCGGGATAATAGCAGACGTTAGATTTTGGCGAAAACGGCCGTGCACATCGGCGATATTTACAACGTAGCCCATCTGGGGTACGCCCAGTAACGCCCACCTTGCATCTCATTAGAGATGCAGGATGGGCGTTATGGGAAAGGGCGATAGGGCAAGGATTCACGCGATAGCGTGACCTTGCTAATACAGCGATGAAATTATCGCCGCTTTTCGTCTGAAAACAGACGCTAAAGCGGCGATAATTTTGTATCGCCGGCTTGTTAATATGCCCCTACATCTCTAAATGACAACCTGAGGAGTTTTTTGTGCAAAATGAACTAATTCATCATTTTCGAGAAGGTTTTATGATGCTCGAGATATATTCTTCGCCAGATTGTAGTTTCTTCGTGTTCGGGATCGCGATCTTACCAACACTGCCGCCGGAAGTCAGATCGCGCGTCCGAATGACGTGTTCGCGGTCGCACACTCTCGCGGGATCTTGCGGCCGGATTCCAAATCTCGTGGCGCCCGCGAACGGATAGGAAGTCGCGTCGGCGAACGCAGAATCACGGTAGGTCGTTACCGCGCGAGAACGTATATTGAGCGCGCGATGAAGAAAAACAGCTACGCTACGCCGCAAATTGCGTAGTGCACGGTAACTTCGCGTTCTACGCGAATCGCGAAGTTACCGTAAATTCGCAAGCTTCGCGAGCGTAGCGAAGTTCACCGCCCAGGCTTACCCAAAACGGGTTTTCCCCATTCATTTTTCCATAGGAACCGTTCATCGCGGCTACAGCACGAACTGCTGAACGGAATTACACCAAATTTGGCAAAGAGGTAGCCCTTGGTTCAGTGTCATGCCTTTTGCTTAAATGGTGTAAATCCGTTCAGTAGTTCCTCAGAAAATCAAAAGTAAAGTCACATATATATCTATGGCCGAGTAGGGCCTGTGTACCCTCCCGATCACGAGCTGCATGCTAATTGGCTGTCAAGTGGCTGTCAACACTCCAAATCAGGAAGTGTTGGCAGCCATTTTGTCCCTCGGTAGACCGAGGGACAGAAACAAGTGCGCAAACGCAAAAAGGGGGCAGGGTAGAAACACCCTGACCCCCTAGGTCTGCTCAGGGGGTCCCACAAGGACCCCCTGGGCAGAAAAAAGCAAAAAAATAAAATAAATAAAGACCGGCATCGTGCTGGAGGCCCCGCCCCCTCCCTGCAGCAGTCTGCAAATGCGCCCCCTGGCGCGTTTAAGAAGGGAAGTAATTCCCTTGAATACTGGGGGTCCCTGAGGGCCAACTAGCCCACCAGGAACCTCCGGTATGTGCCAGGGGCTGCGTTGCAGAGAGGTGTACAAAGGCCATGCCCCTTTTACACCTCTCTGCAACGCAGCTCTGTGGTGCTTTTGGAGGTACATGGTGGGCTAGTTGGACTCCAGGGACCCTCAGTATTCAAGGGGACTTAATCCCCCAACTTAAAACGCGCCACGGGGCGTGTTTGCACAGTGGTGAAGTGAGGGGGCGTGGCTTCAGGTGACATGTGTGCAAACAGGCCCTGTGGCGCATTTTAAGATGGGGAATTAAATCCTCTTCAATCCTGAGGGTCCCTGGGGGCCAACTAGCCCACCAGGTACCTCCAGTAAGCGCCACGGAGCTGCGTTGCAGAGTGTTGTAAAAAGGGGCGTGGCCTCTGAACACCTCTCTGCAAACGCAGCTCTCTGGCGCATACTGGAGGTATCTGGTGGGCCAGTTGGCCCCTAGGGACCCTCGGGATTGAGGAGGAATTAATTCTCCAACTTAAAATGCGCCACAGGGCGTGTTTGCAGACATGTCACTTCAGGCCCCACCCCCTTCCTTCACCATTGTGCAAATATTCCTCTAAAATCAGCCGAACTACGAATTCCGATTTACTCACCTGTTATCAGGAGAGACATAAGTGCTGCATCTTTGAGCCCAGTACTGATCCTGAAAAGTAATTTTAACCGTACTTACCAGTAACTTGAATTTCCTTCCATAGGATATCATTGCCTGCTTTTTGCTGAAAAAGTTTCTAAGTGTCGATTTTTGAAACATACAAATATTCCTCTAAAATCAGCCGAACTACGAATTCCGATTTACTCACCGGTTATCAGGAGAGACCTCAGTGCTGCATCTTTGAGCTCAGTACTGATCCTGAAAAGTAATTTTAACCGTACTTACCAGTAACTTGAATTTCCTTCCATAGGCTAACATTGACTGGTTTCACTTGGAAATTCTTCTAAGTGTGGAGTTTTGGAACTTTATAATATTCCTCTAAAATCAGCCGAACTACGAATTCCGATTTACTCACCTGTTATCAGGAGAGACCTCAGTGCTGCATCTTTGAGCCCAGTACTGATCCTGAAAAGTAATTTTAACCGTACTTACCAGTAACTTGAATTTCCTTCCATAGGATATCATTGCCTGCTTTTTGCTGAAAAAGTTTCTAAGTGTCGATTTTTGAAACATACAAATATTCCTCTAAAATCAGCCGAACTACGAATTCCGATTTACTCACCGGTTATCAGGAGAGACCTCAGTGCTGCATCTTTGAGCCCAGTACTGATCCTGAAAAGTAATTTTAACCGTACTTACCAGTAACTTGAATTTCCTTCCGTAGGCTAACATTGACTGGTTTCACTTTGAAATTCTTCTGTGTGGAGTTTTGGAACTTTATAATATTCCTCTAAAATCAGCCGAACTACGAATTCCGATTTACTCACCTGTTATCAGGAGAGAACCCAGTGCTGCATCTTTTAGCCCAGCACTGACCCTGAAAAGTAATTCTAACCGTACTTACCAGTAACTTGTATTTCCTTCCATAGGAATCCATTGTCTGGTTTTCAGCAGAAAAGTTTCAAAGTGTCAATTTTCACAAACTATAAATATTCCTTAAAAATCGCCTGTATGACTTAAACGCATTCTTTCAACTGTTTACAGGAGATGCACCGGTGCTGGATCCAGGATCCACCACTGAGTAAGAAAAAGTAACGATAACACTACTTACCTGCTAAGTGAATTTCCTCCCATAGGATAACATTGGTGATTCTATGTGAAAAAGCTTGTGTGTCAACTTTTAAAATACAATAATATTCCTTAAAAACCACTACTGTAACCAAAACGCTTTTACTCAACTGTTAGTGTTTACAGGAGATGTCCCAGGACTGAATCTAGGATCCAGTCCTGTGGTTAGAAAAGTAATCCATAAAGTAACTAATTGCATTTAACTTGAAATTCACAATGAGCTCAATGTTGCATTGTGTTTGAAATTGTGTTGCCCATTGCAACAACTGTAACTACTGTACTTAAAAGTTTTTTTGCCTATTTGCAAAGTATTTAAACTAAAGTAATTCATTCTGAGAAATTATATATTGTAATGTAATGTATAATGTAATTACAATGTATTTTAAAAAATAAAATATCTAAAAATAAATAGTTTACAAAAATGTAGTAAATCAGTATCAAAAAAATAAATATAACAATTAATACATTTAAAAATTGTCATTTACAAAACCTTTGAAATTCACTGAAAAAAACCATAGGTTTCAGACATGTTATAGTTAGGAATTAGCATTTAAAAAACCTTTGAAATTCACTGAAAAAACCATAGTTTTCAGGCACGTTATAGTTAGAAATTAGCATTTAAAAAACCTTACAAATTCACTGAAAAAACCATAGGTTTTAGGGACAGTTATAGTTAGTTGGACATTGCACTCGTACAAAACCCGTGAAATTCCCCGTTATAGTTAGTTCAGGTAACTATAACTTGCGCCCCGCAATGCACTGCTGATGACGTCACATATTACATCACTCATGACATGGTCAGTGACATCACTGATGACATCACTGATGACATCTCAAATGACATCACTGATGACATCATCCATGTGATAATTTGATGCATCTTCTCACACCCTAATATAACTTTTGATACACCCACTGTAAATTACAGACTGCCATTGTCAAAACCATAGACACTCCAACACCAATTACTATATACACACTCACTGATTCTTTGGTCTACACACACACATCTACTCACTCACCCGTACAGTCACTCATACTTATAGTCACTCAGTACAGGACTATTATATGCACTCATACACCTATATAAACACTCACACAACGCCACTCATCCATAGTCAGTCATGCAAAAAATTAAGCACACACCCATTTACTCACCTATACAGTTATACACACACCAGCTCACTTACTCATACAAATACTAGCACATTCTTACGCTCTTATACAATCTCTGATACAAGCACACACTCATCCATACAGTCACTCTCACAATCACACACTCTCGCTTATTGCTATTTATATACTCCAACACACATATATACTGCCTTTCACATATGTAGTTACTCACACATGTACCACTGGGACATACATTCACTCACTAACACACTCTTACACACACTTACCCACCCATACAGTCTATCACAGATGCACTCTTGAAACCATCCACCCAGTGAATCACCCACTCACACATCTATGCACAGAGTCGCACACACCCCACCCACACAAACACTCAGGCACCCATACAGATACTCAGACAACCAATCAATAACTCATATAGACACTCATGTAGCTATTCACAAACCCATGCAGCCACTTACACAGCAACAGACAGACGGATACAGACATTCACCCAGTTTCGTCACTAACCCATGCATTCAGTAAGATACGTTTAATCACTCACTTATTGAGTAAGTCACGCACCTACTAAATCATCCATTCAGACACTTATACACCCACTCATTCTTCAATACGCCTTTCCTATATATATTAAACATATTTAAACTTTACAGAAACACACAGTCACTGGATGATGTCATCAGTGATGTCATTTGAGATGTCATCAGTGATGTCATCAGTGATGTCACTGACCATGTCATGAGTGATGTAATATGTGACGTCATCAGCAGTGCATTGCGGGCGCGAGTTATAGTTACCTGAACTAACTATAACGGGGGAATTTCATGGGTTTTGTACGAGTGCAATGTCCAACTAACTATAACTGTCCCTAAAACCTATGGTTTTTTCAGTGAATATATATATATATATATATTTGTATATACTTATATATTTAATACCTACTGGGGGTATCTATAAATACAGTTTTTTTTTTAATATGTATATATATATATATATTTATTACCTACTGGTGGTCACCAGTAGGTACTTATAGTTAGGATGTAGTTTCCAAAGGAAGAGGATTTTTTCATTTGCGAATAACCTTGGCGTCGTTAGATGAATGCTTGCCAAATGCTCAAAACTAGTTTGCCTCTCACTTCAGCTGCTGTCTTGAAAGTTTCAGAGTGATCCATCAAGCGGGGGTCGAGAAAAAGGTGGGGTCCCAAAACGCGCTTTCCGTATGTTAATTTCCATAGGAACTTTAGACATGTCCCAAACTGCTGAACTGAATTACACCAAATTTGACAGAAAGGTAGCTGTTGATCCAGAAAGGGACCTTTTGTAAATTGATGTAAATCCATTCAGTAGTTGCAGAGTTATTTAAAGATTTTTCCAATTGTATATATAGGGACACAGATGATCCACGATGCCTTCCGATCTTGTGCTGAGATCTGACAGGCTGTCAACACATCAATCCAGGAAGTGTTGGCAGCCATCTTGGGACTCAGCTTGAGCTGAGCCCTAGAAAAAACATTTAAAAAAGAAAGGTGGCAGGGTAGAAATACCCAGACTCCCTAGGCCTATTTGGGAAGTCCCACAGGGACTCTCCAGGGCACAAAAACCATAAAAAAATAAAATGGTGCGATCCGCTGAAAACTAAAAAAAGAAAACAAATCATGGGCTTCTGTGCTTCGTTATCAATTGCCCCCCAGGTGGACCTGATCTGGGGGGCATTTGCATAGTAAATGAAGGGGGCACACGGGCCCCACCTCCTGGGGCTTACTAATGCCCCAGGGACCACCACCTCCCTGTGCCTTATTTATTTAAAAACGGGGGACCTCTCAGACCCACCAGCCAAGGGGAACACTGCCTCCCCAGGGCTAATTCTTTGTTATGGGGGTGCCTCTCAGACTCCCCCAAGGCCCCTGGGACCACCATTTCCCCAGGGCCATGATGAATTTGTAGCGGGGGGCCTCAGGGCCAATTTGTTTTTATTAAAAATGGAAGGGGGCCGCGCCGCCACCTCACCTGGGCAGGCCTAACATCAAGAAAGGAGGGGCCTCAAGGCCCCCCTTCTGGAGCCATAGATGGCCCTGGGGACCACCACCCCTGCTATGTCCCAGAGTGGCTTGGCAGGAACTTTACCGCTCCACCAAGCCACAGCAAGCGATCCACTTCCAGCAAGCGAGAGCCTTAAAAATGTTCTTGTCTGTGGGAAGTGGAGCAGAATTACTTGCTGCATGTTTAGCAGCTCCCTGTCTGTGAAAGCACTGCCAGCTCCCACAGGAGGCAAGGAGCCTTGGGGGCAACCACTTTAAGAAGCCCAAGCCCCGCGCGGACCCCCCCTGAGCCCTGGGGACAACACTTTCCCTTGGGCAAATAGACAAAAGGAGGGGGTCTGCGTGGGCCCCCTCATGGTACAAGTAATGGCCCAGAGGACTGCCACCCACGAGGGTCAGCTCCTGCTATGTCCCGGGGTGCCCACTCCTGGGACATTGCAGTTTGCTCTGAATTGGTGGGAGTTTTGACAGCTCCTGCCAAGTCAGAGCAAACACTCTGCTATCAGCAAGTGGGAACTGTAAATTGTTCCCGCTTGCTGAGAGCTGAGGTGTCATCTGTTTCCCTGCCCGCAGAGATGCCGGCAGGGAAACAAAGGACAATTTCTTTGACACACAGGGAGCTGCATGTTTAGCAGCTCCCTCTGTGTCAAAGCAATGCCAGCTCCCACAGGAGGCAGGGAACCGGCAGGGACTCCGGGGGTCTTGAGGCTCCCCCGCTGTCCCCAGCGGAGGTAATTGGGTGCCAGGGCACCCATAATAAAGAGGCTGGGCCCCGTGGGATGTGGTCCCTGGGGCCAAAATAGGCCCGGGGAGGAAGGGCTGCATTGTCCCCGCCCCGATTTGCATTTGGCCGGTCTCCGGGGATCTGATCTCTGGGGCTGAAATCGGCCCTGGGCCGGGGGCAGGCAATCTCCCCTCCCCAATAACTATTATTAAAATTTAAAAAGGCTGGGCCCTGGAGGATGAGAACCCTGGGGTCGAAATCGACCCATGGTAGAGGCGCCACACAGCCCCCCTTCCCTAAAATTGTTTTTCTTTAAAATGGCAGGCCAGGAAGTCGTTGGAGGCCCCACTCCCTTTCAGTACCACTCTGCAAAAGTGCGTCCTGGCAAACTACTGGTTGGGGGATAAAGTTGTTTTGGCTCCTGACAGTCCTTGGGGGCCAGGAACCCCTCCTGTTACCTCCAGTAAGTCCCACATAGCGGGATTGCTGAGAGGTTGTTGGAGGCCCCTCCCACTTTCACCACCACTCGACACTTCCAGGTGCACTACTAGTTGGGGGATGAAGTCCCCTTGACTCCTGAGGGTCCTTGGGGTCCAGGAACCCCTACTGTTACGTCCAGTAAGTCCCACACAGCAGGATTGCTGAGAGGTCTTCACAGGCCATGCCCCCTTTCTCCACTACTCTGTAAACCCACCTCCTGGTACACTACTGGTTGGGGAATGAAGTCCCCTTGGATGCTGAGGGTCCTTGGGGGCTATAAACTTCTCCTGTTACCTCCAGTAAGTACCACATAGCAGGATTGCAGAGAGGTCCACGGAGGACATGCCCCCTTTCTCCACCACTCTGCAAATGCATCTCCTGGCACACTACTGGCTGGGGCATGAATCCCCTTCGATGCTAACGGTCCTTTGGGGCCAAGAACCCCTCCTGTTAACTCCAGTAAGTCCCACACAGTGGGATTACTGAAAGCTGGTCGGAGGTCCTGTCCCCTTCCCCACCAAATGCAAGGGCTTGTTAAAAACCATACAAATTCACAGAAAAAAACAAAGTTTACATGGATGTTATAGTTAAAAAATAGAATCAAAAGAACCTTAGAAATTCACTGAAAAAAACAAAGGTTACAGGGACGTTAAAGCTAAGCTGACATTTTACTCGTACAAAACCAGAGAATTTCAGCAGTTATAGTTACAGAACCTAACTACAACTTACAACCCTGAATTTCACTGCTTATGACCTCACATATTACATCACTCATGACATGGTCAGTGACATCACTCCTCGCATCACTGATGACATCTCAAATGATATCACTGATGACATCTCAAAGCCCCCAATATCCTTTTCCGACACACTGTACTTGGCAGTGTTCCCGCCATTAACAGGCTGTCGGAAAGAAATATCCATATCCCGACAGTGGTGTCTGGCTCAGCACCGCCTCCATTCTGGGCCGCTAATCTGACCACTGCCCCGTTGGGATCTGAGGTCCTGTCAGAGACAGTGGTCTGGACTCAGGCCATTGTGGGTCCGACCGCCAGCATTGAAATGCAAAGGTAGGATGAAGAGCTGCTGGTTATTGGACCACCAACAACGGCCTGTAGGTGGGAGGTCCGACAACTATCGTAATCAGCCCCTTAGTTCTCGGGATTTAAGAGTTAAACAATTCCTAACAAAGATCGTTTTATGAGTACTTTCCAGGCAAACTCATCTTATGCATGTTATGCTAAGTAACAAAGTACAACTATACTAAAAGCTACAAGACTTAGACTACCTACAATCTATTGTCTACAGCTTAATATAAACCTACCAGCATGAAAGAACACTTACATGAGGAAACAGTAGCACAAAACCAAAATAAAACACAGTTTTATAAAATACAAGCAAAAACAAGAAATTCTTTTTTTTATATTGCATATTGGTTTACTTCACTAACACACTTCAACCTGCAATAAAAAAACCTAAACCATAAAAAATGACATTAATGAAAATAAAAGTAAATAAAATTTGAAAGCATATAAGTCAAAAACATTATTTACCTTAATTCCAAAAATAAAAATATGCAATTATCTAGCAAGCATAAAAGCATTGATTATAACAGTTAGGGCCTAATTTTTATGTTGACGAGAGGAAACTCAGTCGATACGGCGACAGTGTTCCCTCCCTAACAAAGTAGTCCAACTGCCTGATTTAAATGTGATCAGACCATAGTTTGGCCCTGGCTGTGAGTACTCCGTCACCACCGTGGCCAAACTTCTCAGAAGACCATACGGAGTAAGGGTCGTCGGAGAATAGGCTAACACATTAGATATACATATTATGGAGACAGAGATGCCTGAAAAATAAAATTCATAAAAACAAAAATGGGAATACTTAGAAAATGGCATTGGCTGTAGTTATTTTCACTCATGTATGACAAACAGAATACATTCCCAGTCTCATCCAAAACACTAACAATGTAAAAGAATCCTGTATTAAAACACATACACCATCTGATAATAAAACCAAACAGTAAACAATTAACACTACTTCAAAACCCACTTGCCAGCACACAAATTCAATATGCAAGTAACTAAATACATTTAAAAAACACATTAAGCTCCCCCTCCACACTTGCACTTAAACGCCAGAAACTGACCGAGTACGAATTAGAGGCTGACTGCGAAGTGACACACCTTAGCTGTGAGACACTTGCACGCCGATATGGCGAGGGCGATCGCCCTGGCAAGACCCTTGCGAATTTGCTTAGAAAGCTGCACGCCTCCTCCTACATTGCTGAGCTGCATGACGATGATGGGGCCAGAATTATCTCTCTCAATGGCATACTCGATCAAGTAACCACATTCTATTCTAAATTGTACACTGCCGGTACAGAAACCTCTACAGATGATCTCACACAATACTTTGACACCATCGAGTTACTGTGGCTTAGCAACTCGCATCGAGAATACTTGGACGAACCTTTCACTCCCGAGGAGATCGCCCGGGTGATCTCCAGCCTCCCCAGAGACAAGGCACCTGGAGCAGACGGGCTAACGACAGCTTTTTATAAGGAATATGCGCCCATCCTTATACCACACCTTGCCGCGATGTATAACGAGTCCGTCGAGACGGGCCATCTAACACCTACCCTCCGCGAGGCATTAATCACTCTGCTGCTCAAGCCCAGTAAGCCCCCCGAATCCTGCGACTCATATCTCCCACTCTCGTTAATCAACACAGATAACAAGATCTATGCTAAACTACTTGCCAATCGTCATCTCCCCCTCATGACTCTCATCGCTCACCCGGACTAATCCGGTTTTATTCCCGGTTGGGCCACCTCGCACAATCTGCGCACCATCTTCTCCATAATACACAAGATTAACCCAGAGCTGCCAGCTGTCACAGCCTTGTTAGATGCCACAAGGCATTTGATTCCTTAGAATGGCCCTACCTCTTTGCCCTTTTATGCCGCCTGGGTTTCAGTCCACCCTTCATTCATAAAATTAAGTTATTGTATATGCTACCAGCAGCACACATGCGTCTAAATGGCCAACTCACCAATCCTATTTGCATCACCAGAGGCACAAGACAGGGATGACCTCTGTCCCCCATGCTTTTCGCTATCGCCATGGAACCGCTGGCTGCACGGCTGCGGCAACACCACACGCAGAGGGGTATTGCGTTCTCATCCAGCGTACTTGTCACGTCCATGTATGCGGATGACGTGACACTCTTTATCGGTGAACCTCAAGAAAACTTAGGTCCTATGACTAGAGAGGTCATCCAATTTGGTGGTTACTCCAGGATACAGGTAAATTGGGCAAAATCAATACTATTTACTTTAACAGATGCCACTCATCCCTTCCCCACGGAATACCCGTTTCAGTGGGCGTCTGGCCCGACCAAATACCTGGGCATTTGGCTCACAGGGGACACAGAAGAGCTGTGGAGAGCAAACTATGGTAAAGCCATGGACTGGCTCGAGTCCAAAATCCTTACCTGGAAGACCCTCCCACTTTACCTAGCGGGCAAAATCGCTATCGCCAAAATGGTGATCCTACCCAAATTCCTTTATCTCTTCCTAAATATCCCTCTGCCGCTCACCTCTCACTTTTTTCAAAGGTTACGATCAAACATGATCTCGCTATTTTTGGCGGGCCGCCAACCACGCATATCATATGAGACACTGACGTTACCCCTGTCCAACGGGGGACTGGGCGCTCCCAACTTCAACCTCTACGCCTACGAAGCTCAGGCCAGCTTCCTCCACTTCTGGCTACACCCCACGCCATTCCAGCCTCACGTTGCAGTCGAAGCCGACCTTGCCTCACCCTGGCCATTACAGACAGCACTGTTCCTCCCTTACAAGGCCCCTAAAAAGGAAATAGACACTGTAGAATGCATGCGTTGGGCCTGGGAAGGGATTCGTAAACACACTAAAGTCAAAGTTTTATATGCTCCTGGGATGCATCTGGCTAACAACCCTTCATTTCCCCCCCTGCAGACAACGGGCATGGTACGTCGCACAGCCACATTAGGCATCAAAACCAATGCCGATCTATACCCTTACGGGCAATTTCTCTCCCTCCCAGATGGCGCAACCTCACTAGACAAGCTATTATATTATCAGATTTAGAGACACCTATAGGGCTGGGAACGACTCATTCCCCAGTTCCCCTCCCCATGCGCAGCACTAGAATACACTCATACTGCCACCTCCCCACGCAAGCTAGTCACTAGGCTTTATGCACTGTAACTTGAGGCATCCCCTGATAACACTGAAAGGGCGCGTCTTGCCTGGTCCTCCGATCTAGGAGATGAGCCAACACCTGAACAGTGGCAATACTGCTGTAACCAATCTAAAAAACTCTCTCCTAACTACTGGTTACGCCTCATACACTTTAAATACTTACATAGATTTTACCGCACTCCCGCCACTCTCTATAAAATGGGATTGTCTGCTGATGCCAACTGTGTGAGATGCTCCGCCCCAGATGCTTCATTTATGCACTTAGCCTGGACGTGCCCCAGAATCGCATCCTTTTGGCAAGAAGTTTGTCGTACCATAGGGGAAATCACCCTAGACACATTCACGCCAATTCCCATGACTTGCCTCTTAGGATACGTCAAGGAGATCCCAGATTCCAGCCGCCGACTAGTCGCAATGCTGTTGATTCTTGCCCGACACCGGGTGGCGATCCATTGGGGCCGCAAGCCGGTTCCATCCCCCAAGGCCTGGCTGGCTGATGCTGCTCACTCCCTAACCCATTTAAGCGAATATTGGTGTCTAATGCCCAGCAGACCAAACGACATATGGGCCCCCCTAGTGTCCTTCCTGCAGCGGAACGCTGATGCTAACCAAACTAATGACGACGCTACATCCCACTCCATTATGATAGAGCTAAATGTAGAGGGAAAGGAAGATGTGCACCCCTATGCAGATAAGACGAAGTAAACACTGATTTTCGTTTTCATGTTCAGCTTCTGTACATGTTGCAAGGTATAAATGTCCACCGATGTTGTTATCTTATCTTTGATCTAGATGACTGGAGAGTGTTTTACAATCATATGTATAACTTGTAATGCTAACTTACCCTAATAAAGTTTTGAAAAATAAAAAAATAAAAAAAATAACACATTAAGCAATACACACATATCTGAATGCCTTTTTTCAAACATGAAATCCCCCACAAACCTTTATTCAAGTCTCAAAATTACCATCAAAGTATGCTTACTTTTTCTGATGAACTGAGATTCTGCATCCTATTTTCATGACTGCTAGCCCTGAAAGAAGAATTTAAAAATAGACTGGTTTCTAATGAAATTGTAAATCAAAATGGCAGTTTCATGAAAAAGAAAAAAATATGTATGCAAGTGCAATGTATATGTGGACATTATTAACCGCTTCGGTGCTCATGACGAGCTGGACTCGTCATGGCACACAGTGGGCGTGTGCTTATGACGAGTCCAGCTCATCATGGCACCCACCCACGGGGGAAGCGCTGGCGCTCCCCCGCGGGACGCCGATCTGGGTTTTTTTACCGCGGAAGGCAGGGGAAGCCCTTCCCCTGCCCCCCGTACACGTCATTGGAGGTTTCCCTCTCTTCCCCGACGCGCTGGAAGCCATTTGCTTTCAGCGCATCGGGGAAGAAACAGGTGAGTTTTGGCTCTGGGGAGGGGGGATTCAAACAAAAGAGGCATCGGGGGAAAGGAAAGAGTTTTCCTTTCCCCCGATGCCTCTTTTGTGCATTCCTGCTGCACGATCTTGCGATCGTGCAGCAAGAATGCCCACTAGCGCCAGGGATTTTATTTTTTTATATCTAAAGGCAATACTGCGTGCGGGGAGGGGCCCCTTAGGCAAGGGTCGCTCCCCTTATTGGGGGCATATTAAAATAAATGTGTCTGCCCCCCCTGGGGGGGGCAGATATTTGCCTAATGTTTAAAAAAATTGGCCCATTAGACCAAGAGTCCGTTTTGTGTGGGGAGTGGCTCCTTGGGCAAGGGTCACTCCCTTTGGGGGCAATATTTGTTTGTAGCTGTCTGCCCCCATGGGAGGCAGATCTCCCAATTTTTTTGATAAGGTGCCCACTAGACCACCAGGGATTTATTTGTGGAGAGTGACCCCTTGGGCAAGGGTCGCTCTCCTTTGGAGGCAATATTTGTGGCTGTGTCTGCCCCCAGGGGGCCAGATCGCCATGTTTTTTTTTAAAAATTAGGCCCACTAGACCACCAGGGATTTGTTTGTGGGGAGTGGCCCCTTGGGCAAGGGTCGCTCCCCCTTAGGGGCATTGTTTGTGGCTGTCTGCCCCCATGGGGGGGGGGCAGATTTTGCCATTTCTTTTATTTTGGGCCCACTAGACCACCAGGGATTTATTTGTGGAGAGTGACCCCTTGGTCAAGGGTCGCTCTCCTTTGGGGGCAATGTTTGTGGCTGTGTCTGGTGGGCAGATCTCGCCATGTTTTTTTAAAATTGGGCCCACTAGACCACCAGGGATTTGTTTGTGGGGAGTGGCCCCTTGGGCAAGGGTTGCTCCCCTTTGGGGAGCATTAATTTGGCCGTTTCTGCCACCCTGAGGGGCAGATCGGCTGATTTGTTTTTTTGTAGGGCCACTAGGCCACCAAGGTTTATTTTTTTATGTTGGGGAGCGGCCCCTTGGACAAGGGTCGCTCCCCTTTATGGGAGGATGATTGTGGCCATTTCTGCCCTCTTTGGGTGGCAGAATAGCAGTATGTTTTTAGGCCCATCTGCCCCCAAGGGGGCAGAAGCCACTAGACACCAGGTTTTTTAAATTTTTGTGTTGGGGAGTGGCCTCAAGGACAAGGGTTGCTCCCCTTTTACAGGGGTGAATATTTTATTTATACTCTTAGGCCCACCTACCCCTTAGCTTGGCTGGTGTATTGTGTGTGGACTGGTGCATTATTTACATATGTGATTGTAATGTTTTTTTCTCCTTTTTATTCTAGTGTAAAGCTTTTGATTCCTGTTTGCGGTTTCGACAGTGGTTGTTCTGCAGTTTTGCGTAGTTGCATTTTTTTGGTAAGAAAAACATTTTTGTTGTATTTACTCCAAATGAGTATTATTGTCATGTATGAATGAATTTTTTGTAAGTTGTGTCATAATGGCAGCATATTTAGTTAGTGTTTTGAGCATGAAATTCTTTGAGATGTGTTTTGCATTGTCTTATGTGTAATTTTCTTTTCTCTTTCTTTTTAGTGGGATATTGTTGATCCATACTGTGTCTGTGCAGAGTAGGTGGTGGTGAGTTTAGCTGCTTCTGGCAAGTGAGTGGTATCGTTTTGGAGTATATAGGTATTTCTGATAAAGGTGCATTTTGTTTATTACTTATTTTACAAAGTGTTTGTTGTTGTTGACTTGTTTGACAAGTTACCTTTATTAGTAAGCATCATGGCTAGCCGTAGAATGACTGCTCAGCAGGTGGTTGGTATGCTTCTTGAATCTTCCTCTGAGCAGGATTATGAGACTGACACTGCGTCTGAGGGAGAGGAGGGAGGGGAAGATTCAGGCAGTGAGCTTTCTCTCCACATGGAATCATCGGATGATGAAGGTACTCTCAGTGCAGATGAAGCTACTCTTGGTGTGGATGAAGCTACTCTCAGTGCGGATGAAGTGCCTGTTTTAGAGGAGGATACTGCTGTGCTGATGGTGCAAGAGGCATCTGGATTGCAGCCTGAGGCTGCTAGGCTTCCTACTGGAAGTGCTGGACTCTGGGTTGATCCAAACATGGTGCAGCCGGTGTTGCCTGCCTTTAGTGGTGATGCAGGGTGTAGAGTGGATTGTGAACATTTTTTGCCTATACAGTTTTTTCAGTTGTTAATGGATGATGTATTTTTGGGTGAGATTGTTGAGCAGACTAATTTGTATGCTGAACAGTTTTTGAGGGACAACAGTGACAAACTTAGGCCCCACTCTAGAGCTACCCGGTGGACTCCCACAAATCTGGAAGAGATGAAGAAGTTTTTGGGTTTGACTTTATTGATGGGTTTGATAAGGAAGCCGTCCATGGCTTCATATTGGTCTACCAGTCCCTTGATGGCAACGGCCATATTTCCTGCAGTTATGACTCGTGATCGGTATTTACTTTTGCTACGGATGCTGCATTTTGTTGATAATTCTTTGGCGTTGCCACGAGATCACCCTGAGTGTGACAGTCTTTTTAAGATTCGGCCTGTTCTTGATCACTTTGTAGATCGATTTTCAGAGATCTATACTCCAGGGAAAGAAATATCTATTGATGAGTCTTTGGTCTTGTTCAAGGGCCGTTTGGTTTTAGGCAGTACATCCCTAGCAAGAGGGCACGCTATGGAATTAAGCTGTATATGTTGTCTGAGAGTAGGACAGGATACGTTTTTAATTTCCGTGTGTACACTGGTAGGGATTCCACTATTGACCCCCTGGTTGTCCGTCCACTTTTGGAGTTTCAGAGAAAATTGTGTGGGATCTTGCTAGAGGACTGTTTAACAGAGGCCACCATTTGTACCTTGATAACTTCTACACTGCTGTGCAATTGTTTAAGGAATTGTTCAAAGTGGACACTTTTGCTTGTGGCACAATCCGCTCTAACCGTAAAGGTTATCCAAAAGAGCTTGTTTGCAAAAAACTTCAGAGGGGACAGTGCAGTTCCTTGCGTAGTGATGAACTACTAGCTGTGAAATTTGTGGACAGGAGGGATGTGTACATGCTGACTACCATCCATGATGAGAGTACTTCACCTGTGGCTGTTTGGGGTCAGATTGCTGAAGTGCGCAAACCTGTGTGCATTTTAGACTACAATAAGCACATGGGTGGTGTTGACAGAGTAGATCAGAGGTTGGAACCTTACACTGCTATTCGTAAGGCTTACGTTTGGTATAAGAAGTTGGCCATCCATCTCTTCAATTTAGCAACTTTCAATGCTTTTGTTGTGTTCAAGGAGTGTTCTCCTGCGTCAAAGTTGACTTTTGTTCAGTTTGTGCAGTCTGTAATAGGCAGCCTTGTTGTTGTGGAACAGGCAAGTGTTCCTAGAGTTGGAGTGGTGGAGGATGTGGCTCGATTGAAAGATCGCCACTTTCCTGATTACATTTCTCCCACACCCTCGAAAGACTTTCCCACTAGGAGATGTAGAGTCTGTTGGCGAAGAGGTACGCGGAAGGAGACTCGTATGTACTGCCCCGAGTGTCCTTCTAACCCTGGGCTGTGTGTGCCTGCTTGTTTTAGAGCGTACCACATGCAAAAGAATTTTTGGGAGCATCCATGAGTGGTAAAGTGAACTGCCTGGTCTGTATTGTTTAACATTTTTTATTCTGTTTCAAGGTTGGCATTAGTGCAATGTATTTAGTTTCAGATTTTGTGTTAGTAGATTTGTATCTATTTGCAATTTGTTTGTGTTTTCTTTTTTGTATAAAAAAATCCTAAATGTGATGGCGGTGTGTGTAGGCTGGCGCTTGGCTGGTGGTGTGCGTGGACTGGCGCTTGGCTGGCGGTGTGCGTGGACTTGCGCTTGGCTGGCGGTGTGCGTGGACTGGTGTTTGGCTGGAGGTGTGCGTGGATTGGCACTTGGCTGGCGGTGTGCGTGGATTGGTGCTTGGCTGGCGTTGTGCGTGGACTGGCGCTTGGCTGGCGGTGTGCGTGGACTGGCGCTTGGCTGGTGGTGTGCGTGGACTGGCGCTTGGCTGGCGGTGTGCGTGGACTGGCGCTTGGCTGGCGGTGTGCGTGGACTGGCGCTTGGCTGGTGGTGTGCGTGGATTGGCGCTTGGCTGGCGGTGTGCGTGGATTGGCGCTTGGCTGGCGGTGTGCGTGGACTGGCGCTTGGCTGGCTGTATGAGTGGACTGGCGCTTGGCTGGCGGTGTGCGTGGACTGGCGCTTGGCTGGTGGTGTGCGTGGACGGGTGCTTGGCTGGCGGTGTGCGTGGACTGGTGCTCGGCTGGCGGTGTGTGAGTAGTGACTTGCTGCTGGTCACTACACACACTGCTAGCTGAGCGCCACTCCACACAATCCATCAGCTTGTGTGGTTGCTGTGTCAGGAATGTGGGCGTGTGAAAGTGATGGGCCCTTGAATGGCGCTGTCTGCTGGTGTGAGTGTTGTAATGTGATGGGCCCGCGGCTAGCGGTGTGAATGGTTTTGTATGTGTCACACGTATGAAAGGTGTATAAATGGCCTGTAAAGAGGTTGGTGCCTTGTCGTGGCTTTACAGCTCACGAGCTGTGAGTCAATGGTTCAGTTTCTCGTCCTTTCAATTATTAACAGTGAATTTCATTTTTGTGAAATGACTTGCTAATACAATTGTATATACTGAACCATCACTCACCCTCGTGCCAAATCCAACCAGTATGTGTGTGTGCTTGAGGATTAGATGGCTGTGCAGTAATATTTGTCTTTTTTGTCTTTCTGAAGCAGGGTGTGCCTTGTCCCTTTTTGTGAATGTTGTAATGTGTTGGTTTCGTGCCTTGTGGTGTGAATGGTCTTGTGTGTATCACGTATGAAAGGTGTGTGAATGGCCTGTAAAGCGGTTGGTGCCTTGCCGTGGCTTTACAGCTCACGAGCTGCGAGTCACTGGTTCAGTTTTTTGTCCATTTAATTATTGACAGTGCATTTCATTTTTGTGAAATCTCTTGTTAATAAAATTTTATATACTGAACCATCACTCGCCCTCGTGCCAAATCCAACCAGTATGTGTGTGTGTTTGACGAATAGATGGCTGTGCAGGAATCTTTGTCTTTTTAGTCTCTCTGCCAAGGTGTACATTCCATCTAAGAATAACCTACCAACTGTAGATACTGTTGTAAACCCATGGGAGTACATGGTGATGTCTCTCTTGTGAATCCCAACAAGTTATTTTATCCACAATGTCCTGCAAACCTCAAAATGTCTGTCACATTTTCCTTGCAATATTGTGCCAAAATTTTCACGCTGCAGAAATAAACAACTAATTATCTCAAAACGA
>CAWUFW010022245.1:0-100140 GCA_963921515.1 Calotriton arnoldi | reverse complement strand
TGTGCTTATTCCCAGTTACGTATTGCTAAGGATCTGGGTTAAATCCATCATTCTTTTGCTCACCACACCACCACAGTTTGGACCCAGCCATATGCAAATCAGTCTTGACCCTGTTCCTTGTGGGAACAGTCCAGCCCAGACTGCCAAGCCAGGTCCTCCCTGGACCGGAAACTAGCATCCTGGGACCGGTTTCAGGGCATCACCCTTCATCAGCCAGGCTAGCTTGAATCCAGTGGAGTAGTGAGCACGGGACCCACGTCTGGGCATACCCTTCCCACTTAGGGCGACAAATGCAAAAGAAGCAATTGATGGACGGAATGCTGGACAATGGAAACATTCACCCCCAGTCACAAGGATCTGGGTTAAATCCATCATTCTTTTCCTCACCACACCACCCCAGTTTGGACCCAACCATATGCAAATCAGTCTTGACCCTGTTCCTTGTGGGAACAGTCCAGCCCGAACTGCCAAGCCAGGTCCTCCCTGGACCGGAAACAAGCATCCTGGGACCGGTTTCAGGGCATCACCCTTCATCAGCCAGGCTAGCTTGAATCCAGTAGTGTAGTGAGCACAGGACCCACGTCTGGGCATACCCTTCCCACTTAGGGCGAGAAATGCAAAAGAAACAATTGATGGACGGAATGCTGGACAATGGAAACATTCACCCCCAGTCACAAGGATCTGGGTTAAATCCATCATTCTTTTGCTCACCACCCCACCCCAGTTTGGAACCAGCCATATGAAAATCAGTCTTGACCCTGTTCCTTGTGGGAACAGTCCAGCCCGAACTGCCATGCCAGGTCCTCCTTGGACCGGAAACAAGCATCCTGGGACCGGTTTCAGGGCATCACCCTTCATCAGCCAGGCTAGCTTGAATACAGTGGTGTAGTGAGCACGGGACAATGCAAACATTCACCCCCAGTTACAAGGATCTGGGTTAAATCCATCATTCTTTTGCTCACCACACCAACCCAGTTTGGACCCAGCCATATGCAAATCAGTCTTGACCCTGTTCCTTGTGGGAACAGTTCAGCCCGAACTGCCAAGCCAGGTCCTCCCTGGACCGTAAACAAGCATCCTATGACTGGTTTCAGGGCATCACCCTTCATCAGCCAGGCTAGCTTGAATCCAGTGGTGTAGTGAGCACTGGACCCACGTCTGGGCATACCCTTCCCACTTAGGGCGACAAATGCAAAAGAAACAATTGATGGACGGAATGCTGGACACTGCAAACATTCACCCCCAGTCACAAGGATCTGGGTTAAATCCATCATTCTTTTGCTCACCACCCCACCCCAGTTTGGACCCAGCCATATGCAAATCAGTCTTGACCCTGTTCCTTGTGGGAACAGTCCAGCCCGAACTGCCAAGCCAGGTCCTCCCTGGACCGGAAACTAGCATCCTGGGACCGGTTTCAGGGCATCACCCTTCATCAGCCAGGCTAGCTTGAATCCAGTGGAGTATTGAGCACGGGACCCACATCTGGGCATACCCTTCCCTCTTAGGGCTACAAATGCAAAAGAAGCAATTGATGGACGGAATGCTGGACAATGCAAACATTCACCCCCAGTCACAAGGATCTGGATTAAATCCATCATTCTTTTGCTCACCACACCACCCCAGTTTGGACCCAGTCATATGCAAATCAGTCTTGACCCTCTTCCTTGTGGGATCAGTCCAGCCCGAACTGCCAAGCCAGGTCCTCCCTGGACCGGAAACAAGCATCCTGGGACCGGTTTCAGGGCATCACCCTTCATCAGCCAGGCTAGCTTGAATCCAGTGGTGTAGTGAGCACGGGACACACGTCTGGGCATACCCTTCCCACTTAGGGCGAGAAATGCAAAAGAAACAATTGATGGACGGAATGCTGGACAATGCAAACATTCACCCCCAGTCACAAGGATCTGGGTTAAATCCATCATTCTTTTGCTCACCACCCCACCCCAGTTTGGACCCAGCCATATGAAAATCAGTCTTGACCCTGTTCCTTGTGGGAACAGTCCAGCCCGAACTGCCAAGCCAGGTCCTCCCTGGACCGGAAACAAGCATCCTGGGACCGGTTTCAGGGTATCACCCTTCATCAGCCAGGCTAGCTTGAATCCAGTGGTGTAGTGAGCACGGGACCCACGTCTGGGCATACCCTTCCCACTTAGGGCAACAAATGCAAAAGAAACAATTGATGGACGGAATGCTGGACAATGCAAACATTCACCCCCAGTCACAAGGATCTGGGTTAAATCCATCATTCTTTTGCTCACCACACCACCCCAGTTTGGACCCAGCCATATGCAAATCAGTCTTGACCCTGTTCCTTGTGGGAACAGTCCAGCCCGAACTGCCAAGCCAGGTCCTCCCTGGACCGGAAACAAGCATCCTGGGACCGGTTTCAGGGCATCACCCTTCATCAGCCAGGCTAGCTTGAATACAGTGGTGTAGTGAGCACGGGACAATGCAAACATTCACCCCCAGTCACAAGGATCTGGGTTAAATCCATCATTCTTTTGCTCACCACACCACCCCAGTTTGGACCCAGCCATATGCAAATCAGTCTTGACCCTGTTCCTTGTGGGAACAGTCCAGCACGAACTGCCAAGCCAGGTCCTACCTGGACCGGATACAAGCATCCTGGGACCGGTTTCAGGGCATCACCCTTCATCAGCCAGGCTAGCTTGAATCCAGTGGTGAAGTGAGCACGGGACCCACGTCTGGGCATACCCTTCCTACTTAGGGCGACAAATGCAAAATAAACAATTGATGGACGGAATGCTGGACAATGCAAACATTCACCCCCAGTCACAAGGATCTGGGTTAAATCCATCATTCTTTTGCTCACCACACCACCCCAGTTTGGACCCAGCCATATGCAAATCAGTCTTGACCCTGTTCCTTGTGGGAACAGTCCAGCCCGAACTGCCAAGCCAGGTCCTCCCTGGACCAGAAACAAGCATCCTGGGACCGGTTTCAGGGCATCACCCTTCATCAGCCAGGCTAGCTTGAATACAGTGGTGTAGTGAGCACGGGACAATGCAAACATTCACCCCCAGTTACAAGGATCTGGGTTAAATCCATCATTCTTTTGCTCACCACACCAACCCAGTTTGGACCCAGCCATATGCAAATCAGTCTTGACCCTGTTCCTTGTGGGAACAGTTCAGCCCGAACTACCAAGCCAGGTCCTCCCTAGACCGGAAACAAGCATCCTATGACTGGTTTCAGGGCATCACCCTTCATCAGCCAGGCTAGCTTGAATCCAGTGGTGTAGTGAGCACGGGACCCACGTCTGGGCATACCCTTCCCACTTAGGGCGACAAATGCAAAGAAACAATTGATGGACGGAATGCTGGACAATGCAAACATTCACCCCCAGTCACAAGGATCTGGGTTAAATCCATCATTCTTTGCTCACCACCCCACCCCAGTTTGGACCCAGCCATATGCAAATCAGTCTTGACCCTGTTCCTTGTGGGAACAGTCCAGCCCGAACTGCCAAGCCAGGTCCTCCCTGGACCGGAATTGAGCATCCTGGGACCGGTTTCAGGGCATCACCCTTCATCAGCCAGGCTAGCTTGAATCCAGTGTTGTAGTGAGCACGGGACACACGTCTGGGCATACCCTTCCCACTTAGGGCGAGAAATGCAAAAGAAACAATTGATGGACGGAATGCTGGACAATGCAAACATTCACCCCCAGTCACAAGGATCTGGGTTAAATCCATCATTCTTTTGCTCACCACCCCACCCCAGTTTGGACCCAGCCATATGAAAATCAGTCTTGACCCTGTTCCTTGTGGGAACAGTCCAGCCCGAACTGCCAAGCCAGGTCCTCCCTGGACCGGAAACAAGCATCCTGGGACCGGTTTCAGGGCATCACCCTTCATCAGCCAGGCTAGCTTGAATCCAGTGGTGTAGTGAGCACGGGACCCACGTCTGGGCATACCCTTCCCACTTAGGGCAACAAATGCAAAAGAAACAATTGATGGACGGAATGCTGGACAATGCAAACATTCACCCCCAGTCACAAGAATCTGGATTAAATCCATCATTCTTTTGCTCACCACACCACCCCAGTTTGGACCCAGCCATATGCAAATCAGTCTTGACCCTGTTCCTTGTGGGAACAGTCCAGCCCGAACTGCCAAGCCAGGTCCTCCCTGGACCGGAAACAAGCATCCTGGGACCGGTTTCAGGGCATCACCCTTCATCAGCCAGGCAAGCTTGAATACAGTGGTGTAGTGAGCACGGGACAATGCAAACATTCACCCCCAGTCACAAGGATCTGGGTTAAATCCATCATTCTTTTGCTCACCACACCACCCCAGTTTGGACCCAGCCATATGCAAATCAGTCTTGACCCTGTTCCTTGTGGGAACAGTCCAGCACGAACTGCCAAGCCAGGTCCTACCTGGACCGGATACAAGCATCCTGGGACCGGTTTCAGGGCATCAC
This sequence comes from Calotriton arnoldi, assembly GCA_963921515.1. Lineage (NCBI taxonomy): Eukaryota > Metazoa > Chordata > Amphibia > Caudata > Salamandridae > Calotriton > Calotriton arnoldi. The sequence continues at coordinate 95,695 of CAWUFW010022245.1, read as the reverse complement.
CCTTCATCAGCCAGGCTAGCTTGAATCCAGTGGTGAAGTGAGCACGGGACCCACTTCTGGGCATACCCTTCCTACTTAGGGCGACAAATGCAAAATAAACAATTGATGGACGGAATGCTGGACAATGCAAACATTCACCCCCAGTCACAAGGATCTGGGTTAAATCCATCATTCTTTTGCTCACCACACCACCCCAGTTTGGACCCAGCCATATGCAAATCAGTCTTGACCCTGTTCCTTGTGGGAACAGTCCAGCCCGAACTGCCAAGCCAGGTCCTCCTGGACCAGAAACAAGCATCCTGGGACCGGTTTCAGGGCATCACCCTTCATCAGCCAGGCTAGCTTGAATCCAGTGGTGTAGTGAGCACGGGACCCACGTCTGGGCATACCCTTCCCACTTAGGGCGACAAATGCAATAGAAACAGTTGATGGACGGAATGCTGGACAATGCAAACATTCACACCCAGTCACAAGGATCTGGGTTAAATCCATCATTCTTTTGCTCACCACACCACCCCAGTTTGGACCCTGCCATATGCAAATCAGTCTTGACCCTGTTCCTTGTGGGAACAGTCCAGCCTGAACTGCCAAGCCAGGTCCTCCCTGTTGAGCAAAAGAATGATGGTTTAACACTGATCCTTGTGACTGGGGGTGAATGTTTGCATTGTCCTGCATTCCGTCCATCAATTGTTTCTTTTGCATTTGTCGCCCTAAGTGGGATGGGTATGCCCAGACGTAGGTCCCGTGCTCACTACACCACTGGATTCAAGCTAGCCTGGCTGATAAAGGGTGATGCCCTGAAACCGGTCCCAGGATGCTTGTTTCCGGTCCAGGGAGGACCTGGCTTGGCAGTTCGGGATGGACTGTTCCCACAAGGAACAGGGTCAAGACTGATTTGCATATGGCTGGGTCCAAACTGGGGTGGTGTGGTGAGCAAAAGAATGATAGATTTAACCCAGATCCTTGTGACTGGGGTGAATGTTTTCATTGTCCAGCATTCCGTCCGTCAATTGTTTCTTTTGCATTTGTCACCCCAAGTGGGATGGGTATGCCCAGACGTGGGTCCCGTGCTCACTACACCACTGGATTCAAGCTAGCCTGGCTGATGAAGGGTGATGCCCTGAAACCGGTCCCAGGATGCTTGGTTCCGGTCCAGGGAGGACCTGGCTTGGCAGTTCGGGCTGGACTGTTCCCACAAGGAACAGGGTGAAGACTGATTTGCATATGGCTGGGTCCAAATTGGGGTGGTGTGGTGAGCAAAAGAATGATGGATTTAACCCAGATCCTTGTGACTGGGGGTGAATGTTTGCATTGTCCAGCATTCCGTCCATCAATTGTTTCTTTTGCATTTGTTTCCCTAAGTGGGATGGGTATGCCCAGACGTGGGCCCCGTGCTCACTACACCACTGGATTCAAGCTAGCCTGGCTGATGAAGGGTGATGCCCTGAAACCGGTCCCAGGACGCTTGATTCCGGTCCAGGGAGGACCAGGCTTGGCAGTTCGGGCTGGACTGTTCCCACAAGGAACAGGGTCAAGACTGATTTGCATATGGCTGGGTCTAAACTGGGGTGGTGTGGTGAGCAAAAGAATGATGGATATAACCCAGATCCTTGTGACTGGGGGTGAATGTTTGCATTGTCCAGCATTCCGTCCATCAATTGTTTCTTTTTGCATTTGTCGCCCTAAGTGGGATGGGTATGCCCAGACGTGGGTCCCGTGCTCACTACACCACTGGATTCAAGCTAGCCTGGCTGATGAAGGGTGATGCCCTGAAACCGGTCCCAGTATGCTTGTTTCCGGTCCAGGGACGACCTGGCTTGGCAGTTCAGGCTGGACTCTTCCCACAAGGAACAGGGTCAAGACTGATCCGCATATGGCTGGGTCCAAACTTGGGTGGGGTGGTGAGCAAAAGAATGATTGATTTAACCCAGATCCTTGTGACTGGGGGTGAATGTTTGCATTGTCCAGCATTCCGTCCATCAATTGTTTCTTTTGCATTTGTCGCCCTAAGTGGGATGGGTATGCCCAGACTTGGGTTCCGTGCTCACTACACCACTGGATCCAAGCTAGCCTGGCTGATGAAGGGTGATGCCCTGAAACCGGTCCCAGGATGCTTGTTTCCGGTCCAGGGAGGACCTGGCTTGGGAGTTCGGGCTGGACTGTTCCCACAAGGAACAGGGTCATGACTGATTTGCATATGGCTGGGTCCAAACTGGGGTGGTGTTGTGAGCAAAAGAATGATGAATTTAACCCAGATCCTTGTGACTGGGGGTGAATGTTTGCATTGTCCAGCATTCCGTCCATCAATTGTTTCTTTTGCATTTGTCGCCCTAAGTGGGATGGGTATGCCCAGACGTGGGTCCCGTGCTCACTACACCACTGGATTCAAGCTAGCCTGGCTGATGAAGGGTTATGCCCTGAAACCGGTCCCAGGATGCTTGTTTCCGGTCCAGGGAGGACCTGGCTTGGCAGTTCGGGCTGGACTGTTCCCACAAGGAACAAGGTCAAGACTGATTTGCATATGGCTGGGTCCAAACTGGGGTGGTGTGGTGAGCAAAAGAATGATGGATTTAACCCAGATCCTTGTGACTGGGGGTGAATGTTTGCATTGTCCAGCATTCTGTCTATCAATTATTTCTTTTGCATTTGTCGCCCTAAGTGGGATGGGTATGCCCAGATTTGGGTCCCGTGCTCACTATACCACTGGATTCATGCTAGCCTGACTGATGAAGGGTGATGCTCTGAAACCGGTCCCAGGATGCTTGTTTCCGGTCCAGGGAGGACCTGGCTTGGCAGTTCGGGCTGGACTGTTCCCACAAGGAACAGGGTCGAGACTGATTTGCATATGGCTTGGTCCAAACCTGGGTGGTGTGGTAAGCAAAAGAATGATGGATTTAACCCAGATCCTTGTGACTGGGGGTGAATGTTTGCATTGTCCAGCATTCCGTCCATCAATTGTTTCTTTTGCAGTAGTGAGAGACAGAGCACTAGCACAGGGGAAACGCATTATCGTTGTAACTCCAGTACCAACTTTAGAAGCTGTTACCAAAGCGAGCATTCCAAATGTGAAAGCATTACATCCACGCTGGATACAATGGGCTAATTCTCTCACTGCAACGGATGTAGATTACAGATACCATTCTACATTGAAAACACAAGCATTCCTGCAGTACGAACATGAATATACTCTCCCGAATTAAATCTTGCCTCTAGAGAAATATGAATACATCATTTACACTGATGGATCTGCTCAGCCTACCATAGGAAGTAAACAACAGTATAGCGCTGCGTGTGCTATAGTGAAAGGACATATGCGGGATGGTAAGTTCCATCCCAGAAATACGACTGCACAATCTCTAGGAGATTGTACAGCGCAGTTGGCAGAGCTGAAAGCCCTGATATTGGCACTACAGCACACGGATCGGGGATTCCCCACACTGATAGTGTGTGATTTGTTTTACTGTGGGCAATCTTACAATGAATATCTTCATTACTGGGGCCAGAATAGGTTTAGAGATTCCAAGGGTTGCAAAATTAAACATAAATTGTTCTGGGAACAAGTGGCAAAGCTAAAAGCATGCCTGCCATGGGCTCAAGTTATTCACACCTTGAGTCACCAGCGTGTTGGCATGCACATTGAAGGGAATTCACTGGCTGATGAAGCTGCCAAGGCGACAGTGCGAACTGCTGCCGTTGCTGCAATCACTCGTTCCAGCACAAGGATAGACGGCGACATACTGATAGCTGTCAATGCCTCAAAGAACGGCTCTTCCGTTCCAAAGGGCTTTCCACTCAAATATTCCTATAAATTAGATGCGCAAAACACACCGTATGCTCAAATTCCAGGAGTGGGGGATAGAGTTATACCAAACACAGATCACAGATTAGGTTTAATTCTAGCTGCACACAAGGTTCTGGGCTCTGCTCACGCAGGAGTCACTGCTACAGTTTCGTTACTAAAGGGGCGGTTCTGGTGGCCAAGTTTGTCTAAACAAACAAAGGCTTATGTCTTAAAGTGCGACATCTATCAGCAGATGAAAGGTTCCACCGTAGCATGGCCACCACAACCACCATTACTTATTTCAGACAGACCTCTCGCATGTGTCTATTTGGATCACTGTGGCCCCTTAAATTTGGACAGGGCTTACAAGTACATCTTGGTGGCAGTGGATTCATGCTCTAGATTTCTATGGATTTGGCTTCAGCGCTCGGCTGACGCTCGAACTGTTATAAAGGATTTGCGAGTCTTCATCAGGACATACGCAATTGGCACGTTACATTCCGACCGTGGCCCTGCGTTTAGCTTTGGAAGCCATGGAAAGTATGGGTGTGGCCTTGCAGTACTCCTCCCCCTACCATCCCGAGGGAAATTCGGTGCTAGAGAGGAAAAACTGGGACCTAAACAGCAAGGGTATTAGGTGCGGGCGGTAGTTGGGTTAATCACCTATATGGGGTCCAGAGGGTACTGAATAATATGCCAAGAAAATCCTTGGGAGGACGTACCCCGTATGAGATCTTGTTTGGGACAGGAATGTGGGTACCTGACCTTGATTGTGCCAGCACCGTGGAGGATGTAAAATCATTTAAATTGAATGATCGTTTGGCTTTTTTACTCAATGAATTCCGAGCATTACAAAGCAACGTCCAAGTAAAACGCACCGCCACTGGGGAGGTGAAACCGGTTCCGGCAAGACCTGTCTGGGTCCCAAAGGTTGGGGACCTGGTCAGAGAAAAGATCATGGACAAGAAGGAGTTTGGGCCATCTTACAGAACACCTGTACCTGTCCTGGCGGTTCAAGCAACAGGAACAGTTCTCCTTCCTCCTCTTGCCGGCATAAAAGAAAAAGATTTGTCTCCATTGATCTGATCAAACCACACTATGTGGCCGATTCTCAACAGCAGGCCGCGTGGAGTCCTGAGTAGCCGCAGATCTCTTCTCGCTACTATACAGGAAGTTCAGATGGAAAGACTAATAACGTTTCAAGACTCCTCTGTGCAAGATGCCGGAGTAGCCAATAATGGAGTACGAATCACACATGTTGAAAGTGAACAATAGCCAACTGAAACGCAAATTGCAATTCGACCCACTAATGAACTTTACATCAACGTGTCTTCACAAGAAGCAACTGCCAGTTCTACAAACACTGCTGAGCTCCCAAAGATAGATCGAACTGCGTCTGGCTACTTCATCAACTTCAATGACTTTTCTTCAGATCCAAGTGAACCTGAGCAAATGCCACCTATTTCCAAGAAAGAACAATTTCGACAATTCTATCTCTGGCTGAAAAAGACTTACTTAGTGTACCCTTGGCTGCATCTTTGGTTTGCAATAGGGATCCTGTTCCTATTAATTTGGATTTGCATAGTAACTGTCTTTTTCCTACTACTAAATGGACATTACCTCCCACAATGCTCTGTGAACTTGGTCTTGAAACCACATATGTCATCACACCGTGAACAAAGAGACTTGTCCCTAGTGAACATTTCAGCAATTCCAGTACCAGATGGTATAGTTTGGGATAGGGTTTCATATGATCTATTTGGTCACACTGAACATTTGAAAATTCCACACATTTTCAAAATTTCAATGAAATGACTTCATTAACCCGAGTACACTCTTTGATGATTGGGACATTGAGACTGTAAATACTATGCTCTCAGATTTAGAACAATCTGCTGCATTTTCTTACAGGGAATTGTATGAAGATACACCTGACTACGATAGTATGTTTTGTTACAAGCACTATGGTCATCACTTTTTGCACAGAGCTAGTGTTCCACGCACTGTAAACACTTACCATCAATGAGAACATTGCCCAACACCACCTAAAGGTAGTTCTGCCCCATTTGCACAGAAATTTGCATACTTTTCAGGATTCAATACATCAGACCCAGTGTCATACTACTATAAGATAGTACAGACAAATGCAACTGCGAAGAAAATGATGCTGACAAATACCAAACTCATATATTCAGCACCTTTCATCGCCCAACTGTCTATACAAGGTTTTGACTATTAGAGGGACACGATAGACACAAAATCCATGGGGGGACGAAAAATTGGCAGGTTCAGGGTACAAAGACTTTATTTAGAGCTTGACTCATACCGTTACAAATAATATTCCTGAACAGAACAGTGCAACAAACTACCTGCTACGGGTTTGCAAAAATTAAAGACCTGAAAACACCACGCATCCACTTACCCAGACCTATTGACGGTATATCGAATAACACACTGATTAGTGAGGAGGCGCTGGGTGCAATGCTACAGAATGGTACATACAACTCTTCAGCTCCCAATTGGAAGGGAAGGTTGGTTTGGCCTATCGACACAAATAGGTGTCAAGCGAGATTCAAGGGTAACACCAGAGGGTTTAATATCTATAGGCCTGACCCACGCTATGTACACACAGACGACCCAGGGGTAGTGACTTCTTATAGTGTTGGGAAGTTGTGCCTAGAATGGCTAAAAACCTCAACACTACAACAGGTGAAACAACACTTGTCCCTTCTAACTGACAACATGGATCTTAGGGATTTCTTGTTAGGTCCCAAGAAACAGCGTAAGAAACGCTTCTTGTATGCCATCTACAACGGACCGTGGAAAGTCTCCCAACAGGAAGCTGCTGAGAGATTACGTGAAATTGATAGGATTAACCTCGAAAAGGCCCTGGCTGTGGTAGACAATGGTACGACCACACTTTCTTCACGTATTTATTCATTCAGCAACATTGTGTCCTTGGCAATTGACATAATGGAACAAGATTTTTCTATTCTACTACATGGGCAATCTCAATTGCACTCCATCATGCTTTTAAGCTGGACGTTGCAATCATTGCGTTCAGGCCACGTGCCATGGAAATACATTAACAGCACAAGTTTGTTTTTCGTTTACAACCTGACCGACAGGCAGTTGACTATGGCTCGCAGAGATGCAAAGTACACCATGCTGCTCATTGAGAAATTGGAGAAGTTACCTTTCACTGTAGCAGAGTCACCGTGTACAGAGGGGTTAATTCATGGCTATATCACACTGCCAATCATGACATTTCAGTTCCAATACTGCCTTAGATACATCCAAGCAGGCAGATACGAAGCGTTAGGTGAAGGGTTCAAACAGGAAACATGGGCGTTACCGTATAGATATAGCTGCAGAAATAAGGACACTGAAGCTTTCTTAAGTGGTAAAGACTGCGGGAAGGCTTTAAGTGGGTCTTTGGTGTGCTGATGCAGCTTCTGATCCAGATTTTGTCATTGCAACACCCACAGGTTTTCGGTCATTCAGAATAGATAGACCGCTAAAAAGAGGAGGGGGTGTAGCAATTATTCTAAGAGAGCAGTTTGCAGCTAAGTTCGCTCCATCCTCCACTCCTCTCTTCGAAGCATTGCATTTTTCCATTGAAATAGCCTCCAAGACATCGTTTAAAGGCATTTTACTTTACCGCCCGCCCAGTGCCAGGAGTACATTTGTGCAGAATTTGGAAGGACTCCTGGAACCCGCACTGTCTAGTAACGACTTTACTGTTCTGGGGGATTTAAATATGTATTTAGAAGATTCTGAAGATAAAGAGACAGCTATTCTATTAGATGCTCTAGGGCCGATAGGCCTTTCTCAGCTTGTCTCAACCCCCACACATAGAGCAGGACATACGCTTGATGGGATTTTCAGCTCTATGGCCGGGTTGTCAGTGAAAGAAGTCCTTCCCCTGACCTGGACAGACCATTTTTTAATCAAATTTAGTCTTGTAACCCTTACAGCCCAGTCAATTAAGACGACGAAAAAACCCCTTTCGACCCACATTGCATGGAGGAAAATAGATTTGACGTTATTTCAATCTCTTTTGGAGGAAACACTCCCTCAATTCAATCAGTGTGCAGACTCTAATGCAGTTAAATACACTGAATGGCTAAACAAAGCTATAAAAACCTCAGTACCTATTAGAAAAATTTCAGGGAATCGGGATACGCCATCGGCTCCCTGGTTCTCGGAAACTCTGCGGAAGGAAAAACAATTGTGCCGAAGGATGGAAAGGCGTTGGAGAGCTAATTATGACAAAACAGAAAAAGAGTTATATAAAACTACATTAAGCAAGTATAAAAATGTTTTAAAAAATGCTAAGAAGGATTACTTCACTCAACAAGTTGAGAATGCCAAACACACCTCCAAAGAACTATTCAAAATAGTCAACAATTTAGCTTCACTGTCAAAGTTAGATGCGATAAAATGGGATCAAATTTTTGTGATTCTATTGCATCAGCTTTTAAATCTAAAGTTATGAATATTTATAATGTTTTTTTAACTGCGCCTGACCATGACCCTATAGAGCCGATTAAATATGAAGAATCTTTGCAAGATTATTTCTGTTCATTTGCCCCAATTCCTTCTGAAGAGGTAGCTAAATATATACTAGAGACTAAATCCGGTTCCCCAAACGATCCCTGCCCTCCTGCTGTCCTTAAAAAGAAAACAGAAGTGGTTAGTCCTATTCTCACTCAGATTTTTAACACGATGTTCAATCTAGGCAAGTTCCCATCTATATGGAAAGATTGCTCCATTCTCCCTTTGTTAAAGAAGCCAAACCTAGACGCGTCCAATCCGGCCAACTATCGTCCCATTGCCCACCTACCACTCCCGGCCAAGATAGTTGAAAAGATTATGAACAAGCAACTATCTCAGTTTATTTTGGACAACGACCTTCTTGACTACTCCCAGTACGGTTTCCGTAGGGAACATAGCACTGAGACCGCTTTGATTAATGCCACAGAAGAAATCAGAACGGTGATGGATGGAGGAGGATCGGCAGCCCTGATCCTCCTCGATCTATCAGCCGCTTTTGATACGGTCGATCACAAGTTGCTGCAACGGCGGCTGGGATCAATGGGGGTCCGGGGAATGGCATTGACTCTTCTGGCCTCCTTTCTGAAAGAAAGGAGACTAACTGTCACCATGGACGGTTTCCAATCAAAGTCCTATGTGCTGCCTTGTGGAGTTCCCCAGGGATCATCCTTAAGCCCAACCCTTTTTAATATATATGTTGCAGAACTTGCTCCTCTGATTCGGAAGTTTGGGTTTAATTTAACGCCCTATGCGGACGATACCCAGATAGTTGTGGCGACATATAATAAACAAACTGCTCCCTCTCTACAGTTCCAGAACTGTATGAGAGAAGTCGACAGATGGATGGGCCAGCACTGTCTGAAGCTTAACTCCCAAAAAACTGAGATCATTATCTTTGGTGAGTTAAAACCTAGATGGGACCATCTCTGGTGGCAAGCAGAGATGGGTGAAGCACCTAAACCTGTGCTAAAGGCAAAAAACTTAGGCGTGTGGATCGACAACAAATTAGCATTATTCCATCAGACTAATGCTATTGTTACCGCCTCCCATTTTATGATTAAAAAACTTAGAAAAATCATGCCTTATATCCCTATTGATTCCAGGAAGCTGGTGGTTACCGCGCTAGTCCAGACTAAATTGGACTATTGTAATAGTCTCTATTTGGGCATGCGCAAACATTTTCTTAAAAAACTTCAATCCATTCAAAATACTGCTGCTTGAATGTTGAGCAATATCCACAAATACGATTCCATCACTAAGGAAATTCGCCGACTCCATTGGCTTCCAGTGGCCAAACGAGTTGAGTTTAAGGCTCTTTGTTTAGCGTTCAAGGCTTTGAACGACACAGGACCTCTGTTGCTCAAAAAGCTATTTGTTTGGTACCATCCGGCCAGACAGCTGCGGTCCTCAGGGACTAGACTGATGAAGGTACCTAGAATACGCACTTCGGGTTGGGGCGGTCGGAGTCTCTCTTATAGCACCGCAAAGCTGTGGAACACACTTCCAGCCGAGAAAGAGGGGCAGCGTCCCTCACCATTTTTAGGAGAAAGTTGAAAACCTGGCTTTTTCAGAACTGAGTAACTAGGTGGAATTACGGCAGTCAACAGCGCCAAGACTCCCCCGGGTATTCGTGCGCTCAACAAATTTCAATAACATAAACATAACATTAACAAAGAAGTGTCGCTTCATGGAACGTGTAATGCGTCAAAAGCGAACTTATCTTGCTACTTGAAAGGCTCCCCAGCTGCTGTGATTCATCCCGTTTTTGAATTACTTTCAAATGGAAGTTATTTAGTGCTGAATGATCAAGGCTGTTGTGGTATGGCGCCAGGCATCGCATATCTAGCCACAGTTATTTTCAGGGTTGTTTGCTGTAAGCAAGAATTGTTTCCCCCGGCTCGCACAGTTAGGGAGGCACCACTGTGGCCTTCATTGAATATTTCCAGTATACGGTTTGATTCGCTGAGCAGACTGAAAGCTATGTTATTTCAACAAAATGTGGCCTTAACTTCAGCCAGAGAGACTTTTGATCTCCAGGTTGCAAGGTCTTCAGCAGAGATACAGGCCCTGGTCCGTATGAACTTCCCAATGCATTTTGGAGAAATGGTTCATCGTATCTTTAACATATTTACTACGAGTGGGATCGTACGCTTATTTAAGCAACTTGGATCAGGTCTCTTAACCACCTTTCAGACCATCCTCGGAGTAATTCCAGCCTTCATACACTCCGTACTTGGAAGCGTTTTTGGAGGGCTTCCTTTGGTACTACTTTTGGTAGCGGGCATCCTGATTTTAACACTCTTGCTTCGCAATGGAAGTCGCAATCCTCACGAAATGGAGAGAACACTGCTGGAATGACGTTGTCGTGAGCGCAAGGTGTTCTACCTGACTACGCCTTGGCTTCGAGAGCTGAGTGAGCATTGGTTCCTGTCTTTCAGACCGGTGTGGCTAGACTGTGTCCTGCCTGTGTTCCGTTGCCTCTTCTGCGGATGCGGCTGCGTGTTGGACCTGGGTGTGACACTTCCATCGGTTGCGCCTCCGGACATAGAAGCGCTACTGGTGCCTTTGCAGGCCCACACGTGCAGTTGTCCACAGCGTATTCCCATGTTGATGACGGCATTTCTAGAACCTCCAAGGGAGGCTTCCGCTCCTGTTGGAAGGGATATCGTCTCTGCCCCAGAAGTACAGGCATCGACATCAGGCATGCAGGCATCTAACACTTCCCTGGCGGCTGCCGTGGGAACCAGAGATGACCATCTTTGCTCATTGGATATGATACTGGAAGTTCTTGAGGGACTGCCATCTGCGGATACTATGTTCAGCTATGTTGAGTCTTCAGCGCAGGATTCTTAAAATAATCTGGTCTCTCCTGTGCTGGGAACCGTTTGGCTATTTTTTAAACATTTACCAAATTGAAGCTCGAGTGTAACTTTGTTTTATTCTCTCCTCGACTCTAACTGAGCTTCATGGCTTTCAAGGTGCTCAGTGCAATAATCACAATATATACAAGTTTAGAGGACCTTTTGAACGCTTTGTTAGGGAAAAATGACTTTTTATTATGGACATTTTTTCACGCTTTTAAGTACCTTTTAGTATGTTTTATTGTAAATGATTTTATGCCTTTTTATAGCGTTAGCTTTATCATTACCTAGCTGACCTTGTTGACCTTTTGATGAGGAGTGGGGTTCATGTCCTTTAAGATAGCCCTGTCATGTATACTCCATTTTACATACAACATCCCATCCACACGACTAACGATTCTAAACAGGTGACCTTTTACCTAATAGCTTGCTCCTGTCTCTTCGACAACAGGCTCTTAGTCTTCTATTAGAATCCCTGTACCTGACGTACATAAACATGTCCCCAGGCACGGCAGATTTATTCTGTATAAGGGTCACCACTTTTTTTCATCCTTGGCCAACAGCCAGCTGTGCATGATCACACTTGTTTGGAAAAGCATCAGTGATTGTTTTCAAAACATTTATGATTGTTTTCAAAACATCCATGGTTGTTTTAAAAACATATTTATTCTAGAAAAAACCCTGGAGTGACCACTTTAGTATAAAAGACCCTCACTCCCCCCTACAAATTAGAGGAGAATTCCTTCCGAGCTGAGACTGGGGTCCTGCATGCCAAATCTCCGACAAGCAGTGGTCTGACATCCCTTGCGGGTTGTCTTCCTAGACGCAGAGATGGGGTCCTTGGTTCTAAACCATCAGGTGAGGGGCTGGTTCATCTCTGGGGGTTTCTTGGCTACAGATATACATATCTATGCCCATACATACACCCACACATCCAGGTTAGACTAGGTACATTTCAGCAAATTACTTATGGCGCGCATTTTAGGAATATGCCAGTGCTACTGTTTTTATTTGAACTGTTTCTGTTCATCTTATTAACACTATGGTGGAAATGTATCTACTATTCACTATATTGGTACTAGCAATCTCTTTTGTATGCTTCTGTCTCCTGATTGTTGCAGCACATATGTTTTACACCAGGCTGTCGCTGGACCAATAAATTCTTATTGAAAGTCCTAATTACCATCCTGTGTGTCTTCTGAGAGAAAGCAAGCACGACTGTCTGAGCAAAACGTATTGTACTGTTTTCCACGATCCCTGAGGAATCAGGTTTGTCATGTTCAGTGGTTGCCAGAGACTACCTACACCACTGTAGAATACAGGGGGGTGGTAGTGGCACTGTAGAGCTAGCAGGTCTAACGGCTGACATATCCTGTGGGGGTGTCCGAAAGCGGTCGGGACACCAAGTCCTCAGTTTAGGTCATCTAAAATGCGCAGATCCTGGGGGACTCCTAGGAACTACACGACACACTCCAACCTAAGTAAAAGTAGGGAAAGTATTGGACTGTGGTAGAGTCAGAATCACTATTGTCATTCAAACCTAAGCATCAGTAGAGAAAGTGTTGGACTTTGGAGTTGTCACATCTAATTTTTCCACTCCAAATTAACCAACAATAGGAAAAATGCAAATACTGGGACATAAAATATACATTACTGTTAGAAATGGGGGTCTCTAGTTGGCAGAGGTAGGTACCTTTGTCCAAGTAGGGACCCTTCTTCCTAGTCAGGGTAAGAGGGATACACTTCTAAAATACACCCTGCTCACCCCCTTGGTAGCTTGGCACGAGCAGACAGGCTTATCTCAGAGGCAGTGTGTAAAGCATTTGTGAACACATACATAATACAGTGAAAACACTACAAATGGACACCACACCAGATTAGAAAAATAAGTAATCTGTATCTAAACCAAACAAGACCAAAACGACAAAAATCCACAATACAGTAATAAAAATATGACTTTCAAATGGTAGAAATAGTTGAGTTCAAAGTAAATTGCAGATGCAACACTTTTCACACAAAGTACCTTGGATAAGTCGCACACTCAAACAAAAAGGGTCGCAGGGAAGGTGATGCGTCGGTTCCTTACACTCAGGCAAAGTGATGCGTCAGTTCCTTGCTCCAGGGGAGGTGATGCGTCGGTTCCTTACTGCTGCGCAGGGGAGGGGATGCGTCGGTTCCTTACCGGAGAGGAGGTGATGCGTCAGTTTCTTACTGCGTGGGGAGGTGATGCGTCGGTTTCTTACTGTGTCCCCCAGCAATGCGACAGACCTGGTGCCGCGATGCGACGATCCGGGACGATGCTTGGATTCTTGAAGCCACACAGCAGGGCTGGCGTCAGAATCTGTGAGGTGATCTCGGACTTCGGAGATCGGTGCACTCCATGCGGCGTTTGGTGATTTCTCGAGCTGTGGGCAGGCGCTATGACGATTTCTTTGGTGTTGCATCGGAAACAGGTGGGGATGCGTCATGCTTCTCGTTGTTGCGTTGCTTTTCCAGCTCCCAACAGCCAGAACAGCCACCAGAGGCCCAAAACAGCTACAGGCACCTCTTGGCAGGTCACAACTCCCAGCAAGGAAGTTCAGGGGAGCTGGGGTGAAGTCTTTGTGTCCCTGAGACTTCAGAACAGGAGGCAAGCTCTTCTTCAAGCCCTTGGAGATCTTCCTCAAGCAGGGGACACAGCAAACAGCAAAGTCCTTTTCCCTTTCCTTGGCAGAAAGTAGCCACTGCAGGTCAACCCCAGACAAAAAACAGCGCAGGGGCAGTATTCCTCCTCAGTTTCTCCAGCTCTTCTTCTTGGCAAAGGTTCCTCTTGATTCCCAGAAGTGATCTAAAAGTCTGCGGTCTGGGCCCCTCTTTTTATACAGTACAATCCTTTGTTCTCTGTGGCAGAGAAGCTCTGTGCCCAGCCAAAACCAGTTCTGTCCTCTCTGGTGCAGCTTCCTGGCAGGAGGTGGAGACAGCATTGTCCTTGGCAGACCAGGCCCATTCAGGTGTGAAAGAAATTTTCCCTGACTCACCCTGGAAAGGCAGGACACACCTCAAACCCCCAAGTGGCTGTCTGAACAGAATGCACATCCCCAGCCCATGTCACTCCAAAGCCAGGCAGTCAATACACAACCTAGCAGAGGCACACTGGATGGTTAGGCAAGAAAATACCTACTTTCTAAAAATGGTATTCTCAAACCCAGAATGTAAAAATTACCCTCACTAAAAGATGCATCTTAAAATTCTTAGTTCAGGCATATCAAACTTTATTTTCCTATCTTGTTCCCATGGGCAGTTATGCTTATAAGATGTTATGAGCAAACTCCCCATTCTATCCTATGGGGACAGATAGCCTTACAATAGTGAAAAACGAAATTGGCAGTATTTCACTATCAGGACATGCCACACAGACCAGGGCATGTCCTCCTACCTTTCGCATACACTGCACCCTGCCCACAGGGGTACCTTGGGGGTGACTAACATGTAGGAAAAGGGACGGTTAGGGCCTGGTAAGTGGGTGCACTTGCCAGGTCGACATGGCAGTACTAGACTGCACACAGGCACCGCAATGGCAGGCCTGAGACCTTGTTGCAAGGCTGCTTGTGTAGGTGGCACAATCAGTGCTGCAAGCCTACTAGCAGCATTTGGTTTACAAACACTGGGCACACACAATGCACTGTACTAGGGACTTAGCAGTAAACCAAATAAACCAATCATGGAAACACCCATCCATAACAACGATTTACAAAGGGAGCCCTTGCACTTTGGCACTGAACAGCAGTGGCAAAGTGCCCAAAGCATCTAGACCAGCAAAACGAAGTCCAACACACAGCAAAATAACAGGAGGCAAAGGCAAAAATACAGGCGAAACCCACGCCAATGATGTCAGGTCTAACAATTACCAAAATAACAATTACCAAAAAACCAAAATATTAGAAAAAATCGTTAACTAATTAACAGTGAAAATAATCTTTCATTTTAAGGCAAATTTTGTAAAAAGCCAATCAATATTAACTAATGAAAAAATAAAAATAAAATATATTTTAAATATCATACATGAACATAATTCATCTTTATGCTATTAATAAAATATGGATTTTCACTAATAAATTAAAAACATTTAGAAACTTTACACAAATTTCATAATGTAATTACAATATTTTAAAAATGCAGCTATTTTTTCAAATAATATAGAAATTACCCACTAATACTGTATATAAATATAAAGTATTAAACATATTTTAAAATTACGTATAAATAAACCAAATATAAAATGTAAAATAATTTTATGTATTCATATATGAAGACTACACCCCTAAACAAACCTGAAAAGGGCATTACAAATATTCATCTAATTGTATTGAATTTAAATCTTATTAATTAGTTTATACCTTTTAAATATCATCATAATTCATTTAAAACACTAGCAGCCAAAACACCTATAAAGATATGTTAAATTAAAATATATAGGGGCATATGTAAAGCCCCTATCGCCACGGGAACGTGAAAGGGGCGTGCAGTGGGTGTTGTGGTGGGTGTTCCACCGCAACACCTATTGTATTTGACGCTGCCCCCGAAGTACAAGGGTGGCGTACATAGGAGGCAGCATCAAAATTAAGACCAGGACATCCCTGGTCTTAAGTTGGCCAAACGAGGAAAAATGCATTATTTCTCCTCGTTTTTGCTTTTTCCATGTGTGCTGCCTTGTGCAGCACACATGTAAATAGCAAATGCCATGGTTTGCTTATGTACAGGAAGGTGTCCCTTCCTGTACATAAACAAACCTTTTTAAAGAAGTTATTTTGTAACTTTCATGTGTGCTGCATGAAGCAGCACACATGAAAGTTACAAATGGCATTTTAGGATTGTTTAAGTGCAGGAAGGGACACCTTCCCACACATAACCAATCCTCCCCTGCACACAGACACCCTTGCACTCTGGTGCAAGGGTGCCTGCGTTGGCGCTAAGTTGTTAAACTTAGCGCCATCGCAGGGGGAAACGCAAGGCTGCACCACATTCTTGTAAATATGGTGCAGCCTTGCGTTTCCGAAGTGGCGGAGCGTGTCATTAGGCCCAGGAGGCTAACGACATGCTCCGCCACTTCTATTGTACATACCCCCCATAATTTCTAAACACTAAAGTATGTTTCAATATTTTAAACATGTGATATATCTATAAACAATACATGCAAAATTACTTTAAAACACTAGCATCCAAACCCCCATAAAACACATCACCCCCAAAAATATGAAAATAGCACATTTAGAATATAAATTTAACGTGTTAACAATTAATAAACATTTAAGCTAAAAATATTTTTAAATCAACCCAACAAAACACAACACACAGATAAAATTGAAATACAACAAAACTGAAAATTAAACAAACAAGAGCACAAAATTAACATAAAACATCTACAAACTATATTAAAAACAGCATTACATTTACCAAAATGTTAAACCCTGAATATCAATATTACAGCAAAATCTATATACTTATCATCAATATATCCAGCCTCAACACACTGGTGGTAGCCAAAATATTATGCCTCTGATATTTAGAACCATTGACATTCTGCCATTAATATTACGGTTCCACACCCTATGGCGTGTTAATGTTGCACCCTGCCTCTGTTGTTTTCTATATGAGTACCAGGGGTTGGCCATGTGTGGTGCTTGACGGAGAATTAGAAGTGTAGTTTGTGAATGACAACTGTATTACTCTTATTTGGGTGTGTGTTTTGCATTACCATGTCCCTCCATAAACTCCTACATACATTTTCATAAACCCCTTCCTTTTATTAGAAATGTCCTTCATTTTCCCGCCACTCCACCTTGCCCCTCCCACTTTTACTACTAAAATCTACATGTACAAGTTCAGAGAGCTCCGTGAAGTAGCATAACTGGAGTGCTACTTTTCGTGCTCCAAAATGTCCCTTGTCAATCGAGTCCATAGATTTTAGGTCCCTCACCTCTTCATGAAAACTCACTCCAAATATTACTTTAATGGGTTTCGCAGACACAACTGAAAAATAAAGGAAAATAACGTTTTCTGATTAACAGTTCTGAGGTCTGTTTTGCCGCAACAGTGAAGCAGCTTGCTAGAGATGGAAAAACATGCCCTTAAATTGTCTACAACTCAAGAGATACGTAACTATATTGCACAAATATGATCAATGTCCGAAGCACCATGGCCGAGTAGCAAATTGCCAGTGCTCCAGCGCAACCCCTAAATTCATGAGTCAGGGACCAAAGGAAATCTCGTCATACATAAATTGCTTCACCAAACAACGGGGCCCATCACACATTACCCATAAATGATCCCTGAAGACGGGCGCTGGATTTGGGGGGTTTAATTTGTCAGTTTTATTAAGTACTATACTTCACATTAATAACATTTATATATGATTTAAACTATTCGTAATTTCAACTTCTTCTTCCTTTGGTCGATGGACCATTAGTTGAAGAGTTGATGGTGACTATGATTAACTAAACAGTTTAATATTTAACTAAATAACCACAGAGTCACTTCTTCAGTTAATGATTTTATATTATTAAATGCTCTTAAATTGATCATCAGTGCACACACAAGATTGCATATAAGAGAACAAATTATCAAGCAATGTAATTAAAATGAATCATTTGCATCGATATCAAAGCGTGCATAGGAATGGGGAAAAGAAGGTACAGCATAAATACTTGCAGAAATATACTTGCAAATTAAAGCAATCAAGGAGGGTAATACCCACCAAAGAATCAGGAAAACCACTTCCTTGGCCGAGGTTGTGGCAAGAGGTCCCCAGAGATAGGCTCAGAGGACAAAGTTAACAGGACAGATGCAGCTAAGCTTGCCATAAACTAACTACTAAATTAATCTCCCAATTAATCTACCTCCTCGGTCGCAGTCTCCTCCCAAGCACTCCCGCAACGTTCTCGTACCTAAAAGGTTCTCTGACTCTGTGCTGGTCTGCTCTCTCTGTCTTGGATCTTCTCTGTGCGTTCTGACCGACTCTTCTCTCTGATCTGTCACACCGGACTGCCCTGCTATACCGGACCGCACTGCCTCGCCATTCTGCCTTGCCACACCCCAATTGGGATATCAATTATACCCTTCTCTCTAGCACACTATTTTACAATGTTGCAGTATCGGTAGAAACTCGGTCTGTGATTAGTTGTCATAAATAATACTAGGGTCGCCCCATCCAGTTCTCCTCACAAATCCATCCTATACCGGTTCTAACAAAGGAAGGATTTAAGACCAATACATTCGTATACCACTAGCATTCATATACAATTTGTCACATTGTTCAATATGATATCCGTTTCACATTCAAATTGCGCGTAGTGATGGCTGTTCCCACAGTCGCTGTCGCGTCTTGGCACACAAACAATAGGACACAGGTCAATATGGCCTTCACACGAGTTACATTAGCTGGAACCCTCTGTAGTCTGCGAGCAGGCAACCCATTCCTGGTGCATGCGCACTTCACACCGACCAGGCCAACCACATGCTGGTTTAAACGAGAGGCCATTTTCATGCAGGCCCAATCCCGTAATAAAGTAAATGAACACAAAAGAATATTAATTCATGAAATAAAACCCATTATGTTTACCTCCCACCATACTAATGCCCTGTGTTAATTAAATTCTAGGAAAAGCTTTTAATTTAAAGCAACCTTTTCGTTATTTGTGTACAACATGCAAAATGTGCAATGTACAACGCAGCATAAACATGCAGTAGTACGGTTTTTCAAAGCGCAAACAATTAATACGTACTCATGCCAACATGGTTTAGTATATTATGTAAAATGCGTTTGCCCCTTATGTAAATGTGTGCATTCAGAGTTGATTAATTCATGCAGTCAATACATTATTATGGGGTTACTTAATTTCATGAGGATGTATTTTACAAACCTCACTCCATCAATCCCCCCTTTGATGGTTTTACCATCATAAAATCCCAAAACATACGTTTTTTCAAGTTATATAGTTGTTATTTTGTCTTTTGACCCTTGCTCCTTACATTTTTCATACAATTTTTCTTTAAAACCTTCCATCTCTATCTCCTCTATCTCTCTTTCCCTTTCTTTATGTTCCTTACTTAATTTCCTTTCTTTCTTTCCCTTGCGACTTTTCTTCACACAAACATAGGTCATTCGTATCATGAGTATCATGGTAACTACAAAAATTATTGGCACTATTATTCTTCCTACTAAGGACCTACCTATAAAAGAAAACCAATTGCTTTTAGTAGAGAAACTCTTACTTAGTCTCTCCCAAACACCGTCAACCTCTAGTTGAGTTACTTCCTTATGCAAATCAGTGATATTCTGAATGTATCCTTCCAAATTCTTACTTTTGTCTGGAATGTAAGTACAACAATGTTGAACTTTCAACATTCCACAGACTCCACCCTCTTTTGCCAACAATATATCAAGGGCAAGTCGATTTTGCATAACCATAGATCTCATGGCAATCATTTCCGTGTCAATCATCAAGAATCCTCCAGCAGTATCTGTAGATAAACGATCAACCGCTGTGGACAATTGTCGAATTTTGTATGCATTCAGTGTAACTCCAACTCCAGATATCAATGCTCCAAATATATCGCCTACGATTTCTGAAAACTTTCTCTTTTACACGGTTTAGTCCTTGCCTTACTTCATCGATTCCATTTGTACTTTTGTCTACATGATAGACTTTTGGAAAGACAATCCCAATATAACAAGTCCCATACCAGTGATCTGGTAGTCGATATTAGGCTTTCCTCCCACAGACATAATATATACCAGGCAAGACAGGGTCAGTTCCTCCCTTTAATCCCCAACCCCCAATAATTTTATAGGTATCTTCACATTCACTGGAACCGATGAAATAGTGGTTGTAATTAGTCTTTTCCCTACATAAGCATCATTTTCCCTTCTGCGACCAATCCAGAGCCATTGCAGCATAAGTCTTACTTTTGTCATAGTTGCCTTCTCTGAAAACCCAAGGTGGTGTTTTCAATTTCTCTTCAACAGCTTTTCTCTGAAACTTAGCCCTTCTTTCTTCTACCATCTCCAAAAAGATTTTCTCTTCCTTTTCCAATCTACATGTTAAGTTATTTTTATTAATGTATGCTATATCTAAATGCTTTGTTGTCAGGAAAAAATCTCCCATGACATTTGCATGTGCTATCTTATTCAACTCAGGTACTACAGGGACTTTAGAAAAGATTGTATCTACATTGGAATAATAATAATCTAGTTTACCTGTTCTATACAATAAACTTGATAAGACACTACAGGTCACACCATAAGTCAAAGGAAGGTGATGGTAAGTCACACCTTCGGAAACAGACAATGGTAACTGTATACATACATAACAATCCCTCACATCCATTGTTTCCACATATTCATAGAGTAGTTTAGTGAAAATATTTGAGGAAAAATTAGTAACTGATCTATCATTATGCAAACTACTAGCGTCTACCTGTTTCAAGTGAGTAATAGGAATTTGCTTACTGTCAGTGTCTACACTTGGACCTGTCAAGTTGTTAGGACAAGATGTATCTTCTTTAATCAAATGTAAAGGTATTATAATTGTTAATATTATCCAAAATACTATCAGTATACAAAATAAACATAAACAAACTCTATAACACCTACGCATAAAACTACATCTAGATCTTGTTTCTTGTGTATCTGCCATAGTAATGTTAACCCTATAAAATTCTAAAAGGATTTTCAAAATCTATCAAAAATTATGTTCTACAAAAATTTAAAATAAAAATGTAGTGTGAGCCCACACTTCAAAAGCTTTCTTCTTTACCCCTTTCTTTTATTTTAACTAATCCAAATTTCCAGAACGTCTTCAACAACTTTTCTTCAGTTGTTAACGTGTCACCTTAATTTGTTTACAGTCTCTTAAGGTGGATCTAAATCACTCTTTTCTTCTCGCTCTCTGTCAGTGCTGTTTCTTTCTTTGTTTAAATCTTCTTCAATCTCTTCCAACACTATGTAAATCCAGTCAGGTGACTTGAACTTTTTGTTTGGTTTTCTCACTCTCTTTGGTCGCAGCACTGATTTGTCATCCGACTCTTCTTGCTCTATTTCACCTGAAACTTCCTTTATCTGTTCTGGCTTACTCTCGGGTCTTCCTTTTACCACTCTGTATTTTAGTCTTTTCAACTCCACTTGGCAAATGATCATCTGTCTTTGCCCTTTTTGGTTGTACTTCTCCTTCTTCCTTGTTCAATTCGTACCTTCGTTTCTTTGCACCTACTTTAAGTTTGCTTTCTCCTTCTTTTTCTTCTTCTGTATTTCTTTCACTTATTTCTTCTCCATCCTTTTCCTCTTTATCGAGAAGTTGTCTCTCTTCTTGTTCAACAGCAGTTTCTCCAGTCCCAGTAGCTGGTACCCACTTTACTTGACTTGTGCTAAGCAATTCTTCATCAAGCTGCTCTTCAGAGTCCTTTGGTTTAGGTTCACCAGTTTCAGAGTCTATTGCTCTAACCTCACCAATTTCTTGCGCTTCAGCCTCTGATTCAGAGCTTGTACTTGAGATCTCCAGATGCCGCTCTACTCGTGGTTTAAGTGGATTTGGGACTCGCGGAGTGTGACTGGCATGGATCCAATTTGGTAGGCCAGCACACTTTACTGCTGTGGTCGTCACCAATATGACCTGATAAGGTCCTTCCCAGCGGGGCTCTAGGCAAGTTTTTCTTCTATGCCTTTTCACGTGAACCCACTCACCAGGGCTCAGATCATGCGCTTGAGTCTGTTGTGTTGTGGTCGCGTCTGCTCCAACCTGATGAAACACAGAACGTACTACATCAGCCAATCCTTTGCAATAGTCAAGGATGAGATCATCAGATATATTTATTAATTTGTTCGCAGGTACAAATGCTTGTCTCATTGCTCTTCCCATCAATATTTCATGGGGACTCAGTCCTGTCTTTTTGTCAGGAATGCTTCTGAGACTCATCAAAACTAGGGGTAAAGCGTCAGGCCAATTCAGTGCTGTGGATCTACACACTTTCCCTAACCTGCTCTTGATTGTGCCATTTATCTGCTCTACTATTCCAGAAGCCTCTGGACGATAAGCACAATGAAGTTTTGGTTGAATGCCCAATGCCTCACAAATCAGTTTGATTGTTTCACTAGTGAAGTGTGTTCCTCTATCTGTTTCCATCGTGACCGGAAAACCATATCTAGGAATGTATTCCCTCAACAAAAGCGTTGCCACTGTCAGGCTGTCATTCCTCCTTGTGGGATAAGCTTCTACCCTTCGAGAAAACAAACACACAATCACTAACACATATTTGAGCTTGTGACATGGAGGCAACTCAATAAAATCGAGTTGTAGTCTGGTAAAAGGACCTCCTGCCCTCCCTATTGTTCCCAGACTAACTATTGTCTTTCTTCCTGGGTTTTGCTGTTGGCACGTCAGGCATCTCTGACAAAGGCTCTCTGCAATAGTCCTGAACTTAGTATTAAACCACGTTTGTTTGAATGATCCGACCATGCCGTCTCGGCCAACATGTGTCACTCCATGGTACATCCTTGCCATATGAGAAAGTAAACTATCTGGCATGACTGGTCTTCCATCAATGTATACCCATACATCATCATCTTCTCATCTCTTACATCCTGCCTTTTCCCATTCCTGTCTCTCTCTTCATCACCTGCCTCTTCCTGCAATTGTCTCACTTCATCCCATGTTTCAATGGTGTTAGTAAACATAAGTTGACAAACCGCATGTTTTTTGCTTTTCCCCGATTTATGGAAGTCTCATTCTTTGCACAATATTGTGCTACTTGGTCAGCAAATCTGTTGCCTTGAGTCACATAATCATCTCCTGACTTATGTGCGGCACATTTGACCACTGCAATTCGTTTTGGCAATTGTAATGCTTCCAGCAATTCCTTTACAAATTGACTATTCCTGATGGGGGACCCCGAAGAGGTCAGGAATCCCTCTGCATCCATAATTCTCCAAAATCATGCACAATGCCAAAGCCATATTGACTATCAGTAATTATAGTCACTTTCTGACTTTTTCCCAATTTACAGGCTTGAATTAGAGCTATCAATACAGCAACTTGTGCAGATTTTACCCCTTTTAGACAGGATGCTTCCAGGATTTCTGCTACAGTACAGACAGCATAAGCAGAACTCAATACACCTGTTCCAGTTCGCAAACAAGAACCATCAACAAACATCACACGATCTGATTCCTCAAGAGGAACGTCTTTGATGTCAGGATGGGGCTTGTGACAAAATTCAGTCACATCTAAACAATCATGTTCAGCTTCATTCTTTACTTCTTCCTCCCAAACATCTGGCAATAGAGTAGAAGGATTCACATTTGTACATCTCACTATTGTCACATTTTCTGCTCCCAGAATCACTCTCTCATACCTAGTCAGCCGACTATAGGTGAGGTGCTGAGTCCGTGTTCTTGTTAAAAGGATCTCAACTGAATGTGGCACATACACTCTCACAGGATGACCCATTATGATCCCTTCACTCTGTTCCAGGCTCACACAAGTAGCAGCTACTGCTTTCAAACACCCAGGTAATGCAGCAGCCACTGAATCTAGAGTAGCTGAAAAGTATGCCACAGGTCGTCTTGACATTCCATGCCTTTGAGTTAAAACTGCAAGTGCACATCCATCTCTTTCACTGCAATACAATGCAAAATCCTTTGAATAATCAGGCATTCCCAATGCCGGAGCCTTACACAAACTGTCTTTCAGTTTAACAAAAGCATCCATACTTTCTTCATCCAATTTAACTGGATCTTTCACATCATTCCTCGTTAACCTCTGTAGAGGTTTTGCCATCAGTGAAAATCCACTGATCCACTATCTGCAATATCCAACCACTCCCAAAAACATTCGCATTTCCCTTTGTGTCGTTGGCGGTTTCATGTCCCTAATCACTCGAATACGCTCTGATGTTACCTTTCTGGCTCCCTTCTCAATCTTGTGACCTAAGTATTGGACTTCTCGTTGGCAGAATTGTAATTTCGCAGGGGACACTTTATGTCCACCTTCTGCCAAATGGTTCAGTAAAGCAACTGTGTCTGCAACACAGGCTTCTCGAGTCTTTGATGCCACCAGTAGGTCATCAATGTACTGAACCAAAACAGACTCTTCAGACATTTTCAAATCCTCCAAACACTTTTTCAATATCTGATTAAAAATTGAAGGACTCTCAGTATAGCCTTGAGGAACTCGGCACCACGCCAAAACACGATCTCCAAACCGGAAAGCGAACAAATACTGGCTATCTGGATGCAGGGGAATCGAAAAGAATGCATGACACAAATCAATCACTGTATACCACTCCGCATCATGTGGGATTTGGTACAGAATCACTGCTGAGTTTGGCACAACTGGACAACACGGCACAACAATTTTGTTTACCTTTCTCAAATCTTGTACTATTCTATAAGTTCCATTGGGCTTTTTCAATCCCATAATAGGTGAATTACAAGGACTACTCATTAATTCTTTTAAAATTCCTTGTTCAATCATTTGATCAATTACAGGAGTTATTCCTGCTATAACTTCTGGATTCATTTTATACTGTGGCGTATTTGGATAGTCAATACCATCTTTCACTGTGATTCTAATCGGATCCACTTTCTTCATCAACCCAATCTCCTGTCCTGTGAAATCCCATACCTCCGAATTCACTACCTTCATCAATTCTTCAGGCACACTTTTGTCTGTAAGAAGCGAATATAACTCATTCACTTCTGTTCCTTGCTTTGCTAGCACCATTTTAAACGCGACATCCTCATCAGGTGTCTGAAATGCAATACCATCCGGTGTGCAGTAAATTGTGCAATTCATCTTGCACAGCAAATCCCTTCCTAACAAATTCACTTGACTCGAGTCACACACTACAAACCGATGCATGTCTTTAAAGGGACCAATACGTACTTCAATTGGTTTAGTAACTGGAGTATTTATCTGTTTGTTTGAGTCTCCTACTACCTGGATAGTTTCTCCAGAGAGGGGTAGGTTTGGAATTTCTGCTGCTCTCACAGTAGAACGGGTAGCACCAGTGTCCACAAGAAAGGTGATATCATTACCTTCTACTTTTCCATCAACAAATGGACCTGACTGATCTACCTCTAGAGTAGCGCCAAGCACGCACTCTTCCTCCCCCCTCAGGCACCGTCATTGATTCGATTCAACATCACTTCCATCACATTGCATCCAAAATTGGGGAATCACATTTGTGTTAGTATTTTTACCAACGTGGTCTCCTCCGTGGAACCCTGTATCCGCACTGTATCTTTGAGCATTTACACTATGTGGTAACGGTGGTTGCGGGACCTGATATTGGGTAGTAACTACCTGCTGCTGCGGTGTCTGTTGCACAACTATCTCACTCTGCACCTGTGGGGTTAAAATTTGATTTCCTCCATTAGTCCTCTGCACTGATCTACACTCATTCTTCCAGTGTCCATACTTTCCGCACCCATGACAAGGAAATTTCTTTTCGCCTCTTCTCTGCTCATTTGTCCTCTCACCTCCACTGGATTTTTGAGCATTCTGACTAACTCCTCCCATTTGGTTTATAGCCTGAGAATTCAACTGAGTTTCCTGCTGCTCCGCTACCTTTACTTGTGCCCACATCATCTTTTCTTTTAATTTGCGATGGCGGGACTCAATGTCATCACTACAATACTTTGTATACCTCAAGATCTCATCGATCGTTTTGGCTTGACAACACAACATATGCTGCTGTATCATCTGACTAATCTCAGGTCTTAATCCATACACAAACCTATACACAAAATGACCCATATCTTTGTCTCCAATATTCTCAAAACCACTATACTGCTTAAAAACTTGTAATAACCTCTCATAATAGGCATGCACAGATTCTTTCGGCTCTTGGGTTGTTCTATCAATCTTTACCCAATCAGTTTCCTTAGGGGACATTTTGCTTTTCAAGAAAGTAATCACTTGATGATATTTTTTCATCACCTCATCAGAAGGTGCTCTTGTTTTGGCATCTCTAGGATATTCATCTTTTGGCCAATCAACTGTAATCTTACATTCAGTCCATAAATCTGCAGGGACAACAATTTCAAATAATCCATCTAAATCTTTTAACAATACTTTCGATACTTTCACGAACCTCTCAACTTGTTTATACCATTCCACAGGTTTTTCTCTCAACCTGAGAAACTCATTGGTGAAAGACAATATATCCTGTCTAGTCCACGGAACATGCACATAACCTCCTCCTGGAACTTCTCTCATGGGACATTCCAGAGCTACATTTTCTACTTCTCTTACTGGACGCAAATGTATTTCTTTAGCAGCTAATTCTTCTTTCTTCCTCATCCATCTACCCTTCCATCTTTCCACGTCTCCCCATTTTCTTAAAACAACCATTAACTCTTTTATCTGCAATCGTCTACCAGACGTATTCATATTTTCTATATCCTTTTCAGTAAAATCCACTCTATATGTCTTCTGCAACACCTTTGATCTTCCTATATCCATTCCCAACTCCTCTGCAGCTTCCACTAACCTTTCATGTAGATTTTTCGCTTTCCAAGTAATACTCTTACACAGATACATCAATTCATCATCTTGATAAGTCTTTAGCCTGTCTGGACTTTTGGTCCCAATGATCATTTCTTCCAGATCTACTCTTAACTTACATACATCTATAGGCTGTGGTTGTGTTTTTCTCCTTTGTAACCCTTTCACCCAATCATCTAATTCTTCAGTGGTTGGACCTATTGAAACCTCACTTCTGGGAATCTCATCCAACTCTATCCTTTTGGGCTGTAACTGCATTATTTCCCTAGGTGTTTCAATTATTGTTAAATTAGTCGGAGGTGTTGATCTGGTAACTGTAGTGGGCTGTTCACTTTGGACACTTACAGCATTAATTCTACTACTAGCTGATGTTATGGCAGAATTTAATGGGACAGTTAAGGAAGGTTCATGGATAAGTCTTTTTTCGAATACAGGTATTGCTGGACCTATAGTTACTGGCACAGTTATTGCATCTATTTTCATATTCATCTGATTCAATTTTTCAACTAATTCTTTAGTTTGTACGGCAAATTCTGCTTCTCCTTCCTGCTCTACATCGCTTACAGTTGGAACTGGTGTCGTTTGAGGTGTCATTGGGGCTTCCATTGACGGTGCATTTGGTGTCACCATCGCTGAATTCTCCTGATAAGGTGGTGGTCGTTTAACTAATATGTCATCCAGCAGCTCATCATCAGTTTCATTCGGGTTATACCCATAACCAAATTGCTCTAAATGTCTCTTTTTCTCCTTACATTTATTTCCTACAGTCTCTCCTACCATTATAGCTGGATACAATCCTTCAGTTATCTCTCCATTTCTCCACCTCTTCATTCTATCTTCATGTCTTTCATCATGAAATCTTCCAAACATACATCTATGAACTCTACCACCTCTGTGTCTTTCTCTTTCCTACATTTCATCTTCCCATTCTACTAGTGCTTCAAACTGTGTAGGTATAGATCTTGGGTCTAATGCCATCATCTTTTCTCTCAAGTTACGTAATACTGCCAAATTAAAAGAACCATGCTCTGGAAAAGCTAGTGTACCATCATTCTTCGTATATCCTACCCAATTTTCTAGCCAAATACATGTGTGATAACCA
The DNA here is from genome assembly GCA_963921515.1 of Calotriton arnoldi. Taxonomy (NCBI): domain Eukaryota; kingdom Metazoa; phylum Chordata; class Amphibia; order Caudata; family Salamandridae; genus Calotriton; species Calotriton arnoldi. The sequence goes on along the minus strand of CAWUFW010022245.1, from coordinate 67,855 downwards.
TATTTTAACATCATATAAGATGCCGGTGTCTTTGGTTGAGGGATAGGAACTCCTTCTCTCGTTATTACTGGTTTGTCCTTTTTAAAGAATCTTTTAATTTTGCCAAACAAAGTCAATTTCCCCTGTTTCGGTTGTTCGAAATACATTTTCGTTGCTAGTCAACAACTTTACTCGATACAAATCTTTGTCAACACAATTCACTATAATTCACCAATTGAACTCCTTTGCTTCCCTAAAAACCTGACCAATGTCAGCGCGACACACTCTAACTCTTCCAATCGGAGCTTTCTCCATCTCCACTATCTTGTCCAATACCAGCGCGGCTCACACCAACAAGCCAATCTGAGCTCCCTCCGTCTTTACAGACTGACCAATGCCAGCGCGGCTTTCTGTGATGTCAGCCTCTCCTCCTGCTGCTGACCCTCCCTTTACAAAAATGATCGGCACTTTTCTAAGTCCGTTTTCTTTACAATACCTTATTAGTCACAACATAAAACAATACCACACTGTCTGTTTACTACATAGAGAGATAGTTTTTCACTCTCAAGAACATTCCTTTCAATACGGGCAAGTATAACAATTCCGCTATCCTTCCCTTCATCCAAGCTGGGAGAGGACCTGTTACTTCTTTAGGGATAAGGCCAAAATTTCACAAGAGGACCTTTTTGTTGAAAAGGAGGTCTTGCTATTCTTCTGGGGATAAGGCCAAAGTTTCACAGGTGGACCCTTCGCTATCTCACTCTTCCTTTACATACACACTAAATAGTATCACTAGTTTAAACAGACAATGCACCTATACCCGTGTGATTTCACTTCTCACACTTTTCTTCTGCCTTATTTCAGGCTAACTTTTACTTTGCCGGCTTCCCAGATACCTTTCTGTACCTGTGTTCCAAAGACTACATAAAACACGATACTAATTCACTTTACATAGAATGTTAAACATTTAATCAATAATCAATAAATCACCAAACTAATCAATAATAACCATCATTCTGCTACCAGAAAAACTGATCCAGCGCAACCCCTAAATTCATGAGTCAGGGACCAAAGGAAATCTCATCATACATAAATTGCTTCACCAAACAACGGGGCCCATCACACATTACCCAAAAATGATCCCTGAAGACGGGCGCTGGATTTGGGGGGTTTAATTTGTCAGTTTTATTAAGTACTATACTTCACATTAATAACATTTATATATGATTCTAACTATTCGTAATTTCAACTTCTTCTTCCTTTGGTCGATGGACCATTAGTTGAAGAGTTGATGGAGACTATGATTAACTAAACAGTTTAACATTTAACTAAATAACCACAGAGTCACTTCTTCGGTTAATGATTTTATATTATTAAATGCTCTTAAATTGATCATCAATGCACACACAAGATTGCATATAAGAGAACAAATTATCAAGCAATGTAACTAAAATGAATCATTTGCATCGATATCAAAGCGTGCATAGGAATGGGGAAAAGAAGGTACAGCATAAATACTTGCAGAAATATACTTGCAAATTAAAGCAATCAAGGAGGGTAATAACCACCAAAGAATCAGGAAAACCACTTCCTTGGCCGAGGTTGTGGCAAGAGGTCCCCAGAGATCGGCTCAGAGTACAAAGTTAACAGGACAGATGCAGCTAAGCTTGCCATAAACTAACTACTAAATTAATCTCCCAATTAATCTACCTCCTCCGTCGCAGTCTCCTCCCAAGCACTCCCGCAACGTTCTCGTACCTAAAAGGTTCTCTGACTCTGTGCTGGTCTGCTCTCTCTGTCTTGGATCTTCTCTGTGCATTTTGACCGACTCTTCTCTCTGATCTGTCACACCGAACTGCCCTGCTATACCGGACCGCACTGCCTCGCCATACTGCCTTGCCACACCCCAATTGGGATATCAATTATACCCTTCTCTCTAGCACACTATTTTACAATGTTGCAGTATCGGTAGAAACTCGGTCTGTGATTGGTTGTCATAAATCATACTAGGGTCGCCCCATCCAGTTCTCCTCACAAATCCATCCTATACCGGTTCTAACAAAGGAAGGATTTAAGACCAATACATTCGTATACCACTAGCATTCATAATTATACAATTTGTCACATTGTTCAATATGATATCCGTTTCACATTCGAATTGCACATAGTGATGGCTGTTCCCACAGTCGCTGTCGCGTCTTGGCACACAAACAATAGGACACAGGTCAATATGGCCTTCACACGAGTTACATCAGCTGGTACACTCTGTAGTCTGCGAGCAGGCAACCCATTCCTGGCGCATGCGCACTTCACACCGACCAGGCCAACCACATGCTGGTTTAAACGAGAGGCCATTTTCATGCAGGCCCAATCCCGTACTAAAGAAAACAAACACAAAAGAATATTAATTCATGAAATAAAACCCATTATGTTTACCTCCCACCATACTAATGCCCTGTGTTAATTAAATCCTAGTAAAAGATATTAATTTAATGCAACCTTTTCGTTATTTGTGTACAACATGCAAAATGTGCAATGTACAACACAGCATAAACATGCAGTAGTACGGTTTTTCAAAGCGCAAACAATTAATACGTACTCATGCCAACATGGTTTAGTATATTATGTAAAATGCGTTTGCCCCTTATGTAAATGTGTGCATTCAGAGTCGATTAATTCATGCAGTCAATACATTATTATGGGGTTACTTAATTTCATGAGGATGTATTTTACAAACCTCACTCCATCACCAGAAAACAGCCTAAAAACTAAATCTGTAAGAGCCAACAAGAGGGTACAGAGTAGAGCGTCTGCCATTAACAGAGCGTGTTATTTTACTCTCTTAAGAGAAAAAACATAACTAATTATTTACAACAAACTTCCTTTGGTGCATTTGGGAAAATGCGCATTTCAAAACTTCTATAATTGCAGCGCCTCATAAGTGATGTGAAATCAATTTCAAGTGCATCATTACAAACAGTAACTTTAGCAAATGGTACGCTTACTATAATCGCTCCTAAATAAGGTGGTTATCAGCCTATTTGTGCAGCGTAGCACCTGGCACATAGTTTAATGTCATTAGACTATTCTATGTGGTAATCTATGGCTGACATTTGTGCATTATTATTAAAAGTATTAAAATCAGTTTGAGGGTTTCATTAAAAGTCATTTGTACTTCTTAAAATCATATTTTTTCCTTGTATGTCTATGAAAGAAGCAAGATATGGATGCTGACTGTCAAATACGCACTCAAGTTTCAGATAGACAGTTGCTTAGATGAACAGGTCCCTTTATGACTCACAAAGTGAGCGAATGCTCTCCTAAATCTTACCTCTCATTTTTTTTTCATAGGTTCCACTTCCCAAAAAAGGGAACAAAGGACATTGCTTGCTTCTTAGCTGCCTTGTACTGAACCAGTGTCTTTTCGAGGGCCCGATGTACAAAATGGCTATGTAGTCGCAAAGGCAGAGATTCGCAAAATCACAGATTGCGCTACCACAAAAGCACAAGGCACTATGCACTAAAGCTACATCGGCTAATCAGATATATAAATATATATATCTTTTCCATAAACATGTGCATCTGAAGGGACCTTAAAAGGATTCTGTTGCTCGTCTGGTTCACTTCATTGGGGCTTTCTGATTGGTGTGATTGGATGTTCCTCTGTATGACCATGTATCAAACTGTTTTCTAGGAATATTGGTGTTTGGTAGAGGTTCTTTTAGTGGCACAGCTGTCATTTTTTGGATAGTCGCAAGCTTGAGCCCGTCATTGCTGGCACACAGGACAGTCTTCTATACCACCAACTAGAACCATCTTTTCAAGCCATCCACTGTACTACCACCCAAAAACATTGTCATTCCTGCACCCGTAAATGTAGGTTTGAGATGCAGCTCTTGCTTGGTCAAGGGAAGAGAGGCCTTCTTGATGATTGATGTGTCCTCAACTCCTGACTCCATGACTGACAGGAAGAGTTCATGCAGGGAAGTTTATAGCAAGAGAGCAGGCCTGCAGAGACCATTAGGCTTATTCCTAGACATGAGGACAAGGACAGTCTTTAGCTCCACGGCCAAGAAGACGCATTGCAGGGTCACTCAGGTTTAAAAAATGTTGCTGTTCATCCTTGAACTGAAGTAAATTTCCACAGTCTTGGACTGGCGTTTGTGCAGTCTAGCACTGCCATCTGGACCAGCTTGAAAAGGCAAGTGTGTGGGCTGTTTTTTTTCGATCCTGCCAGTGTCCATGGGACCAAAACAAATGACCCACACACTGGCCCTTTCAAGCCGGCCCACCTGGCAGTGTCAGATAGCCTGAAATCTCAGTCCATTCGTGGCTTTCCAGTTCATATGCTCAGTGCTTTTAAGTTGTAAAGCAGCCCACTGCCTATCGGAAAAACTATCTTCCCTGCATACATATTCTGACGGAGAAATATAGTTGAATAGACTTCATTTGTCACAGGTTACTAAATTTAGGTTGAAATGCAAGTCAATTCGACATCACCCTCAGAAGCAGCTAATGCACTTCAAAATACTTTGTAGGTCTAAGTCCAGCCAGAAACTAGTACTATGAAAGGAGGTGGCAGCCTGCATGAGAATATATATGGCTGGGAGAAAAATTAAGGACTTCCTTGGGGAAGACAAATGAGCAGCTATTATGAATTTCAGGGGTCCCTTAGGATAGAGTTGGACAGAAATTGTGGCAAAATGGAAGAACATGCAGGGAAAGCTCTGAACAAAAGAAAAACAGCATGTATGTAACAGCTATACAGATGGTTGCAGTCTTTATTCTTACATTCTGATTAAGTAATAATGCAGCCCATGATTTCGAATTGTTGAGATGAGGCCTGGTGGTGAGGGCATCGAAATGTTTAGAGTGATTCTTGCTTTCATTTTCTATTGCAATCATGCGTTTCCTTTCCTAAATTTACACTCAGAAATATCTTAACTAATGCATCTTACACATGCCAGTTGCATTTTAGACTTCCAAAATTCCCTGCCTGCTTGAGAAATATGCTTCAATATTATTTTGAGTTGTGGGACCCTCTTTCCCCTCTATTCAGTATAATTACCAGCCCTATGCCTTGTGCATACTTGTGCATGGCACTCGTTTCTGCTCAGTTTCAGCTTGGCCTTTGGAGTGTGCACTCACTTTCTGACTGGGTTCTCTTAGTCCTGCAGAGTCCCATTTAAATATCAGCGACGGTTATGTTGGGCTGACTGGTGTAGTTGCAGCATTATTTTACCACCTTAGAAAGTAGAAAATGGTAAACGTGTGCTTGTGACAGGAACTTTCAAGAATTGTGTTTCTTTTGACTGGAAATGTAGCAGCGTTTGTTGACATATTTAAAGTAAACAACTAAACATAAAACAATGACATACACAAATGAACATGCCACCACAATTAAAACATACCATGGTACACTGCAATAAAACAGTCAAAACATAATGTAACACAAAAACTGCAGTACAATGGGAGGTTGGGAGGCAGCTGACCAAGGGGAAGTCTGCCCCCTGGGCAATTTGGGGCAGTGGAGTAGTCCATGGGCTGCACCGGCTTTTTTGGGTTATTTTGGGCTAGGGATATAGCCCAACATATAAGGCAGACATTTCGGGACACTGCCATCATTTTTAGTCGGTGACACGGTGGCTGGGCGTTGGAAACATTTTTCCCACCCGCCCACTTCTTTATTTCAGGGTTCGGGTTTTTCATGCTGGTTTTCTTTTTCGTGGCTGGGCGTGGGAAACATTTTATTTGGTGGTGGCGATGCTTCTCTGCGTACCATTGTGTTGCACTGCAAGGCATCAGGGCAGTCCGGTAAGTGAGAGGGGCCACTCTCTTGTTTGGCAAGTGGCCCAGAGGGTGTGAGGAGTGGGCTGCCAGGAAGTAGGGAAGCCTGTGCGGCCCTCAGCGAAGCAACCAGCATGTCCGCCCCCCACAGGCAAGTCAAAATGAATGAGGAGGTAGAGCAGTGTGAGGAGAATGCGTGCATTGCCTCCGTGAAGGAGAAAGTGAGAGTGGGAAGGGTGGCAGCAGGCCAAGGGGACCGAGCTGCCTTAAAGAGACAGGTTGCTCCTGTCAATGAGCTATAGGTGGGATTAGTGATACTTGAGCAGCGGGTGCCCAAGAAAGCTTCTGTTACCCATAGGGAGGGGCTGACAGGAGGGTCTAGTGGCCGATTAGGCAGTCAGAAAAGGGCTTGAGTGGCAGGGAGGGGGAGGGGTGTTGGAATGAGGTCTTACTCGACCTGGGATTGTGGCTTGACAGGCCAGGCAAAATGGGGCAAGGGGCTTCCGTAGCTGGGGTTGCATGCTGCGTCAGGTACTTAGGGGGGGATCGCAGGCAGGAAAGGGGTCAGGGGGCCAGACATCCGTGCAACTGGAGTAGAGTGAGGAAGAGGCAGAAAGGGTATTGGAGGTGCTAAAGGGCATACAGATAAGGCTGGGTAAAGACAGGTTGCCGGAGGAAGGTTCCCAGGGAGGGTGTACTCTAGGCCTGGCAGTAGTAGGCAGGTAGAATGGGAAGCAGGTAAGAGTAGTGCCAGTGATGAGCCACAAGGAGTACACAGTGAGGGTGAGGAGTGCCTGAGAGTCCAGAAGGTTAGGCCACAGGGCCCGGTAGGTGGTTCCGGGTGCCAAAGAGGGGACATTTTGGGAGAAGGATGTCACAGGTACTAGCACACTGAGCTGCTCTTTTCTTTGCAGGCACATGATTCTGAACCTGTGGCGGACTCGGGAGAGTCTTGTGCGGCTCAGTTACTCTGAGGAGAAGGCAAGGCCCAGGGAGGTCTGCATGGACGATGGCGGTGGAAGTCACAATCAATGACACCTGAAGGTCTAGGTTGGTCTCATCAGTGCAACCGATGGGAAGGTATGGTGTGACCCCCAGCTCAGCGTCAAGCGGTCAGAGGCGGCATTCATTGAGTGAGAGGGTGGGAGGGCCGTTTACGGCCCTCCACCGTAACGGAGAGTGAGGCACTCTTGTAGGGCATTCAGTGCATAAGCACTGGCAGGGGAAGCAGTTGCAGGGACAGCAGGAAATATGAAGACACTGGATACAACACTTCTCGATTAGAATGATAAGAGTTGGGAGGAAGGCGCAAAGGTGGATGAAGCGGGCCACGCATGGTGGAGAACAGATGGGGGCAGAAAGGGTCCGGTCAGGCAGGCAGGGGGGAGTCTAATTCTGTGAGCAGTATGTTTCAAGTGCCAATGGACTGTCAACAGTGGGATTGGAGGCACGGGGTGCCAGAAAGAAGAAGAACACTGGCAAGATGGCAGGCCCTGGAATGGGCACTGGCTTTGGCGCCTGGTAAGGATGTTTCAGAAGGGGCATGCGCCTTTTGAATGGTGTTGATTGGAGTGGGTACAAGGGCATCACTAGAGGGAGGGGGGTATTGGCTGTGGAAGCATTATTTGTCAGTCACAGGTGTGGGCACAGTAGAAACCAGGACAGGGAACACAGGTGACACAGTGCAGGGCGACAGTAAGCAAGGTGCCGATAAGGTGGAGGGTACAGCACGGGGAGGACGGATGGATGCTGGATGGGCAAGACAGGTGAGAAGTAAGGGGGACTTGAGGGCAAGGAGAGCAAGGAACTCAGAAGTAGGACATTTCCTTATATGGGGGCTTGGGTGCTCACCTTATGTTGGCCACAGAAGGGAAATTTGGAGAGGCAAATAATTGTAAAGGCTAGAATGGTGGCACAGGGAGATGAGGTACAAAGAGGGGTCTGAGGAGGAGGAGTAGGGATTGGCAAACTGGCCAAAAGTGGGATCAATTATGGACATCATTCGGGAGGCCAGATCAGCAATGGTGGTTACGCATGGGCCCAATATGATGACGTGTTTAGAGCAAGCTTGGAGTGGGATCCTAGGGTGCAATGGGGGGAGTTGGAAACTGACCTTTGGCAGCAGACAATGGGGCCCTCAAAATTCAGAAAGCAAATCTTTACGGCTAGTGGGTTGCCGATAGTCTACCGGCCATTTCTAGGATGCCCACCGGAAGAGGGGTGGGAGCGGCGACAAAAGGTCAAACAGGGCAGACGGGAGATTGTGGGGACTTTAACAAAGGCATTTGTACAGGAGATTATTGATGTTTTCAGCAGGAATGTTGTTAATGTTCCGGTAAACACGCACTCGTCAAGTGTTATGGAACTGGGGGGACAGAAGCCACACAAAAAGAGAACTGACAGCAGCAAAAAGGGTGTGCAGGGGGGTCAGCAAGGTAATTCAGCAGGTTTTCAGTCAGGGAGAGGAGCACAAGGACCTTCAGGCAAAGGCTTATGCTGGTTGGATTTCTAGCTAGCATGGTATGATGGGAGCGAGGATGCCAGGTTGCTAGGGGAGGGTTTCAAACTGGGGTATGAAGGGCCCAGGGAGTGAAGGGGGATGACCAATTTGAAATCAGAGTGGGAGCACAAGCCAGTGGTGTGTAACAAGCTGGTGAAAGAGATACAGGAGGGCAGGCCCTTTAGAGGAGTGGCTCATGGTGACCTTGGTAGTGTCACCTATCGGCGTGGTGCCGAACAATGAGAAAGGACAGTCTAGGCTGAAGCAATACCTTTAGTGGCCAGAAGGCACTTTGGTCAATGACTTTATTCAAGAGGACCAGGTGTCGGTGACATACTCATAAGTGGAATTTGCTATATCTTTGGTGGAGAAGGTTGGGAAAAGGGCCATTAAGGTAAAATGTGACATAAAGTTAGCTTTCCACTTGCTCCCGGTACACCCGGATGGTTTCCAGCTGCTGGGCATTCAATTCATGGGCCACTGGTACGTGGACAAGAAACTACTGATAGGGTATTGCATATCATGGGCTTTATTCGAACGGTTCAGCACCTTTTTTGCAGTGGCTATCTTTACGACGCATGTGTCACAAGTATGTCACGCACTGTCTCTATGACTTCTTTTCTGTGGGGAACCCCGGTTCCGCAGACCTCCAGCAGTTACTGGGAGCTCATGGGGGACCTAGGAGTACCTTTTGCAACAGAGAAGGCAGTGGTACCCAGTGCAGTACTGTTATTCCTCGCCATTGAAATTGATTCAGTGCGAATGCAAGCTTGCCTTTCGGAAATAGGAAAATGCCAATGGGGTTACTTGGGACACAAGGTTTGCATAAAACGAGGCAACATTCGAGCAGGTGCAGGTGTTACTGGGGGACCTAGAAGTACCTTTGGCGACAGAGAAGGCAGTGGGACCCAGTGCGGTACTGTCATTCCTTGGCAGTGAAATGGATTCAGTGACAATGGCAGCTCATCTCTCGGAACTAAGAAACTCTCACTTGGGTTGCTGTGGGACACAAGGTTAGCATAACATGAGGTGACAGTCGAGCAGGGTAAGGTCTTACTGGGTGATCTGAATTTCACGTGTAGAGTAGTGCACGCAGGGAGGACATTCTGCAGGCGATTGGGGCTAGCACTTGCAATGTATACTTGCAGCAACACCATGTGCGAATGTCAGCAGGGGGAAGGAGGGTATGCGCATGTGGATTTCTTCTTGGATTCCAGCAATGGCATACCATTGGTAGTGCTAAAAGTCATTGCTTGGGTGGAGCAGATCTTCTCTGAAGGTGCCAGGTTGGATGTGGGGATTGATCTGGATTGGCAGGGTTGGTGGAGTGCAGAGGAATGTACCTTAGCGTGGAAGCATGGGGGTTGAGCATTGCCTTCCTTGAGCTCTTTCCCTTAGTGGTCTCGTTGACTTTATGGGGGAGTGGATGGCCCACATGGGGGTTTTGTTTCGCATCGACGACATGGCTGTTGTACAGATGATTAACCGGGAGTCCGCTAGGGCTGAGCAGAAATTTAAGTTGCTGCTGGGTTTGTTGTGTGACGGTGCTTGATTATGACATTCTGTTCAGAGCGACACAAGTGCCAGGAGGGGACAGTGACATTGCAGATGCTTTGTCTCATTCACAATGGGAGAGATCCCATCTCAGGGGGCAGGAAGGTTGGGCCAGGACAGAGGATGTGGTGCAAGTTATTTTGATGCTCCTTTAGAAAGGCCAGTCTCAGATTTGTATTGCAGAAAGCTGGAGGACACTGCATTTATGGGGAATGCTGTTCTGGGGGTGTGTGTCATTGGCAGGGGAGCAGGGGAAGAGAAGGTTAGTAGGTTAGCCAGGGAGGCAGGCTGGGAAGGGCTTAGGGCAGTGGTTCCCAAACTTATTTGACCCCCGGCTCCCTTGACCTGTTGTCCGTTGGCCACGGCTCCCCATTATGTTACTTGGGGGGTGTAAGCCCAGCCTCGGGAGTACTTCCATTTTTCTCCCTTAAAATATTTGGGATGAAGCCGATGAAGGTATTATAATCATGGACGCTGGGAAAGTGTGTCAATGGTAGGCTTTGATGTGTGTGACAGGTAATGGTAAGACCTTTAGGTCAGTACTTCCATGTAGTCATTTCACTCACAAATGAGTTTTGAAGAACTATTGCTTTAACACCAGACTTTGCATGTATGCCTGCTTGTGCACGTGGTGCTCTGTCACTAACATATGTTGCTTTATGCTACAAACTGCATTGTTTGCATAGATGGGGATATGTGGCATTCCGGCTGCATAGTGTGATTGTACAGGTTGCATGATGAAGTGTGTGAAATTCTGGGAGCATGGAATGAAGTGGTGGCAATCACAAAACTAGGCTAATGTGGCGAATGGCCCTTGAACCTGTCACCCACCCTCTCTTTCTCTCTCTCTCTCTCTGAGAGCCTTGCTAGTCTAGCAAGGAAGGAAAAGCAAGCCACTTCACTGGTAGAGATATGCCTCCTTCCATTCACCCTCAACTTGCAGATACAGGTATAAACAACACTAAAAAACACAAAATGCCAAAACTGAAATAGCATGTGTTACAGTTTACTATGTGCAGCATACTTCACTGTGTGTTGTGGTAAAGCTTCAGATATGATAACAGCCAATACGGAAAGACACTGTCCAGTGCAGTGCATTACTCACTTTACCAGGATGCTGCCAGGACATATTCTCCGTAGGCTTCTTTGTTATCTGGGTCAGGTCACTCACTACCCTGTGGTGTTACTACAAGAGGATTTGTAAGACCAATACAGGGGCACTGTGTCCCCTACAGCAGAGAGAAGATAAAGCCGTGAACCAGACACACAGAAAGTGATCCCCTGCAGAAACTGCTCAGGTGATAACGCAGAGCCCCAGCTCCAAGTAGGTTGAGCACACTACAGGCACAAGTTTGGACCACATATGAATGAGCATGCAATTACCAAATGTAACAGTTAGCAGTACAGTTTTTTAAAGTATTTTGAACGTATTCGTTTTAAAGGGAAAACTCTTGTTTAAAGTACTGGTACAAATACAGCTTTTTTGTTAAATAGTGGGCATTTGCATGATCTATATGTAACTGCTGTAACGCAATTGGCAACAAGAACATGTGGTAGTAAATATGTTCTTGCATGTTTAAATGTTGCAAATAGGCTGCAATTTAAAATAACATGAGGTTAAGGTGCCTGCAACCAAGATCTTTGTGTACCCAAGAAGTTCTGTGGAGGGGGAAGGGACGTACCTGTCTGTCCTCTTCGAATCTGTGCACACAAAGTACTTTAGTCAGTGTGTTATTCCAGTTTTTATTGTTCTCAATACTTTGTGCTTATGTTATTTAATCTTGAAGCTTCATAGAATTCTTACCTCACAAACACACAGGTCAAGAGTGTGCAGCTGTACACTGAAGGCTTCTTTAGTGTGTCTGGCGAATAGACCCTGCCTTTATTCAGTCTCCAGCTCTACCATAGCAGACATCACTGTGTTCCCAAAATGTAATCAACACTTCAGTAAAGGCTTCCACTGGTGGTGTCTGCGCCTCCTCCCTGCTCCCCTTGTAAAGCCCCTCCTGGCAGCCCCTCTCTCCACCCTGGCTTCTTTCTCCTCCGTCTCGGCCTGCTCTTTTAGCCCGGGCCTGCCAGGTTCAGCCCAGGTCTCTGCACAGCAGCTGCCACCGGAGCTTTATTTACAAACATTAGGAGTGACATTGGCCCGATCCCGGCGGCCGCTGTAGTTACTGCGCCCCTCGGCAGTATTTCCCAGTTTGTGTGCAGGAGTGCACTGCTACTTTGGATTGCGGACTTTCTCTACAAGGAAATTTGTATTTGTTAATCGATTTTTGTATTTAATGGCAATTCCGCACCGTTCCTACCACATACTGTCTTGAACTATTGATACGTCGGGATTAACAAATGAATTTGGTTCCCTAACTGTGCGTTTGGTGCGCGGCGCCCCTGGATAGTTTTTACGGCGCACTAGGGTGCCGCGGCGCACAGATTGGGAATCACTGGCTTAGGGGGAAGTCGCTGATGTGGGGAATTTTCTGTGAGTTCCTCTCTAGTCTTCCATTGGTATGCTACGATGCAGTATTATTTTCTACTTTGATGTCATGGACATGTTTTCAGGGTCTTTTCGTGTGTCAGAACAGCTGGGGGGGTAGGGGCACCTGGGGGGTATTCATTAGAGGGAGGTTGGCCGGAGCGTGGCAAGCATTCAAATATGGTTATGCAGGTCCAAGAGGGATCAGAAGGGCCTGGGCAGAGTGTTTTTTATGCTTAGGTATCCAATTGCTAAATTCTGGCTCCGTGCAGTGGGGCGTCATGCTGCTTGGGCCAACCAGGCACTTGGAAGGGAAGACGGCCTACCATCTGTTTGCGTTTCTGTGCAAGGTGCTGGCATTTCCGGGGGAGGCTAGAGGGTATGGTACACATTCCTTTCGCACTGAGGTGGTGACAGAAGTGGGCAGGAGAGGCTGGGTGGCAGGAGCTAAATGAGCTTGGGCATGTGGTCATAGGACTGATTCCGGTACTATGTAAGAGGGGGAGAAGGGGTTTTCTAAGCCATAGCTGTTTTTCTCAATTGCTGTTTCATGTAATCCCAGTTTTATGCCCGGACCGGAGGCATCGGGCTTTGTCAGTGTGAATTGTAAGATATTCTTTTGTCAAATGGGTGGAGCAACAGCAGAGGCAATGGAGTCATGGGGTGCAGCTGGGTTTTTGCCTCCTGGATAGTGCAATTTAGGTCTGAGGTGCAGAGAGTTATTGTGTGATTTGAACACAATTGATGGTACCGGTTTTGTGTCCAGATGTTTTGGTTCTATACATAGTAGAGAATAATTTAGTGGTAGGAATAGGTGGCCGCTCATGAGTTCCAAAAAAGGAGGACCTGAAAATAATTGAGCAGCAGTGGTCAGGTTGCCACAGTTTGTGGACCGAATTTATTCCTAGGAAGATCTGGAGATGGGCTGTGAAACTGGTGGTAATGGACAGGGCCAGGCTCCAATTTATTAAGAAGATGTGCAGTTTTGCAGGAAGTGCGGTATTGGCAGGTTTAAACATTGAGGGGCATATTCTCAAGGAGCCATTGCCGAGTTAACGGCACTTTATCGCAGCCAAAGTTGCGATAAATTTATCACCCCATTCACAAGCTGGTGTTAACAGCCCATAACACCAATTTACCCGCGATAGCAGCCGCAAAAAACATCGCCACAGATGACCCCCGCAACTATCGCTAATGAGATGCAGAGTAGGCGTTCCCGTGCAAAAAGCCGCAAAAACACCACTCCGCAACATTCTCAACAACCAGCCAGATCGGCGACAAGAGCACAAAACAGGCGATAAGGCGCGTTAGCAGCAGGAAACCAACACCTACTCTGACCTGGTGCAAAGTCGGACCACAGCCTGCACCACAAAATGGAGCCCAGCCCAGAGCCACACCTGAAGGGCAACAGATGCCATGGAGCCAATGATCATGCAGCTCAGAGCCCCAACAGGGCCCCAACACCCACTGCCACCACCCCCAGGACCCCCCTCCCCGGGCACCCCCCCCCCCGGCCAAAGACATGCCACATCAACCACACGGAATCATGTACCAAATAATCCGCCTGATGTCGCACAATCACATTTGGTGACATGCATGTGTCGTCACAAAAATGAGCATCACACATACACCTTAGATGTAACAAATTAAAATGTATTCAAAGAAACACAGAACAGAAATGAAGACACATAGCGGCTCGCCTCGGGACAATCCGTAGGTCACAGCCTGCAAGACAAAAATCATGATGAGAAGGTGTGTCTTGCACACATCAAAGGACTGAGAGAGAGCGAAGGAGAGAGAAAGACAGACAGAGAGAGGGAGCGAGAGAAAGACGGACAGAGAGGGGGAGCGAGAGAAAGACGGACAGAGAGGGGGAGCGAGAGAAAGACGGACAGAGAGGGGGAGCGAGAGAAAGACGGACAGAGAGGGGGAGCGAGACACAGATAGCAGAAGAGATGGACAGGGAGAGAGAGTGCCGACAATGCGCACCCAGGCCACACTGCCCACCTGCTGCCACCGGGGTGTCTCCAACCACGTGCCGGTATGTAGTGCAGTTCACCAGGTCACACATCTGAAACAGATCCGTCATCTGAAACAGAGTCCAGATACATGAATGGCAAAGTACATACAATTGCACAAGACATCACCGCCTGTCCGCCCCTGCGCAGCCAGGCAGATGCACCCCAGCCCCTCCCGCCGCCCAGCGGTGCATGTCCGCCCCTGCACACCCAGGCAGATGCACCCCAGCCCCTCCCGCCGCCCAGCGGTGCATACCCGCCCCTGCGCACCCAGGCCTCACTGCTCACCTTCCGCCCTTGGCGTGTAGCAATGAGGGCCCACCACGTGCCGCTGCAAGCCACATGCCCGGGGCCCGCGGACATGGCACCCTCCACATCATGCAGCCCGCTCCGCAGGCCACCAGGTCTCACATATGATTCTGGGTCTTGATTTCGCCATGGCAGAGGACATATCAGTGCACCCGGCATCATCGCAGGCTGCACACCCGCTCAGCCCTTGAGGTGCCACTAACTTTGTGATCCGGGATGCGACGCCACGTGGCAGTAGACCCGCGCTGCCCGCGGGCTCTGGCCTACACTGCGGTCCAGCAGGGCACACAAATCCTGAGCAGTCCGGACCGCTGGGACAGGGCATCATCGCAGGTTGCACACCCGCTCAGCACTTAAGGTGCCCCTACCTCAGTGCACCCAAAGTCACCGTCCTGTGGCAGTGTGCCTGTGCGGGCCGCAATGTATCCGGTGCCACCAAGTCTGTGTCCCAAAGTCATGGACCCTGTATGATTGGGTATCGTGTTGCGGACGCCATCATGTCACCTCCGGTCCTGGGGAATGTGATGTTGCAGGGCCCGAGGCCCTCATGCCTACATTGACACCACACGGATGCACCCAGATAGAGAGTGGAAATGGCGTCGAGCACGTGCGCCCGGCCCTTTTTATTGGAAGGGTCACATGTCCTGTGACGCGTGTGCTGGATGGGTGTGGTGTGGGTGTACACCAGCCGTGAGGGAGTGGCTGTGGCATGCTGACAACTAGACCTGTGAGCAGCAGATCACTACAGGAAAGACATTGGACATGTAGCGTTGCCGTCCCCCCCTGTGAGAGTAAGCGGAGTGGGCTGGCCTGGCGTATGCCAGTCCAGCGTAAGGGTGTGTAAATGACCCCGGGGCCCTGGGCGTGGTTCCTTACTGGGCTGTACAAGGAAGTAACAAATGCGTGTGTCCCTGTTGTTGTGTCAGCGCCACCCGGACCGCATTCGGCAAAGTGTCACCCTGTGACCCCTGTGCTACGACATGAGCCACATGGACGTAAGAGGAGTCCAGTGAGCCTACATTCATCCATACTTCCACACTTGAAAGACCATAGACATGACACATCTGTGTGAATATGGATGTTTAATGCACATTCAGTGGAGTGTTGCATCTGGAGCAGTACAGGGCCATGCAAACCCCACATGACGATGTTGTCCCGTGGAGGGCCAGCCAGGGCCCTTCAGGGAATGACAAGTCCAAAGGAAGAGGACGAGTTCAGTCCGCAGTCTGATTGCTGTGTCAATGGCGATCAAACAGCATATGGCAGGCCATGTCGAGGTCCAAAGTGAGTATCGCAGAGTGCATCGGGGGACAGTGGAAGGTGATGATGCAGAGGGCAGTACCAAGCTGAAGCCGGACCTATGGTTGAGATGCATGCTGCTGCGTCCTTCTTACCACAAGGGCAGAATCATCCACATCTTCGTCCTCTGCTGTTTCATGTGCCTCACGTGTGGGTGGTGGTGTTCTGTCTCCAGCACTGTGTGGCAGTGACACATCAGGGGGTGGAGATGTGGATGGAGTGGTGGCAGCAGCATGCATCCGCACCAGGCCTTGTGGCAGCAATGCCATGAGGATGGTCCTGAGGTCATTGAGGAACCCAGCTACCTCTCGCTGGTGTGCAGCCGTGGCAGCCGCTCTTTCTGCATTCGCCCGCTCCATGGTCTCCATTAACCTCCGCATGTTTCCCAACTCCTGTGTGACATCGCTAGAGCCACTCGGACTGGACAGTTGTACTAATCTCTGAGTCAGGGCTCCAGCGATGTCAGCCATGGTCCGTTGGAGAGCATGGAGCGGACTGTGGGTGTCCGTTAGGGACCGTGAGTGGTCCCTGATGGGACTTACACACCCACGTATGGCATCTAGTTTGTCTGCCATGCGGTCGAAGCCCACCCGCACCTGTTCAGCCAGATTCTCCTGGCACCCCAAAACACGGCGTTGGAAGGCCATGTATTCTTCATGGGGGTCCTGGGAGACAGCTGGGGTGGTGGGTGCTTCCTGCTGTGTGGTCTGTACAGGGGGTGGCATTTCCTCGTAGCAGCTGGGCTGCACAGCTCCTGGAAGTGGGCTACGTAGGCTGTCCACGAGCAGTTGGAGGGCGTCAGAGTCAAAGCTGTGGTGGTCCTTTTCGTCTCCAGAGAAGAGAGGGTCGAGCTGCTCTGCAGGAGGTGTTGATTCTCCCTCTGCAATGTGAAGGGGAGATGCAGTTTAACAATGTGTCCACATGTATGTTGTCGCATTGTACATATTTTCATACAGACAGCATGACTGGGTACATTGTGACTGTTTGGGAGGAGCTGCCTATTTGATGGGGGACAGTGGACATTTCGACAACAGACGAGTGTGTGTTTGTACTTGTACATTATCAACGCACATTTCCCTGCAATGCCAAATGTGTTTGGCCAGTGTCTGCACCCAAGCGGCACCAGTTGTGTCCTGTGTTCTGTTGTAGGTGTTTTGTGGATTGTGTCACATCGTTGTCAATGTAGATGTGCTCTGCATGTGATGTGTGTGCTGCATTTTGGGGGAGTCGCCCCTGCAGCTCAGATTTTGCTGCCCCTTATCCCTTTCATGAGGTGTGCCTTTGACTTCTGTGCTTGTACAGTGCTGACATGTTACATACTTGGGTACATTGGTCTCTTGGTGGGGGTTGGTGGTCTGGGGCATGGTTTGTCTGCAAATGTGCTCAACTTAATTGTGCATGTGTGCCATTGTGCCCATCTCCCCCCGTCCCCCCAGGCCCTGGTCGTTACTCACCCTGTTGCTGTTGTGTCGGGTCCTGTTGAGCAGTGTCCGGGCCCCCAACTCCTGCCACCGTCTCCCCACTGATGACTGTGGACACCATTTCCTCCATGTCGTCCAGCTCCTCCTGTGGCGCTGGGCTCCCACCTCCAGTCTGCATTACTGCCTTCAGGTTGTTGGCGAGTTTCAGCTTGGTATTGCGCTTGACATCTTTCCAGCACCTCTTGACCTCGTCCATTGTCCTCTTCAGCACTCCGACTGCATTCACCTTGTCCAGACTGCATAGTCCATTTTTTGTTGCCAATGACACAGTGGAGGTGACGAACAGTTGTTGATGGTGTTCTGTCACCTCCGTTATCAGGATCCTGTTTTCCTGCGGACTGAACCGCTTCTTCCTACTCTTCTTGTCCTTGCCCTTCCCTGACCCCGAGGTCCCAGGATGGTCCTCCGGGGGGCTTGTGGGGTTCTGGTTCTCCTCCGTACTTGCTCCGGCAATTTCCATTGTGCTTCGCTGTTGTTTGGCATTTGTTTGTCTGTTTTTTTTCTACTTTTATGGTGATTGTTCCCGCCTGACGCGTGTGAATTGCAGGCCTGTAGCTGGGTTTTGCTGATTTTCGTATCGCGATTGGCCTCATCGCAGCTTTTTTTGCGTTCGTGTTTCGCATTTTTGCGGCGTGGCGTTGATTTTAACATGGTCAGTTGATGCGTTATCTGGAGACTATCGCATGGTACCGCCGTGTTGTGAATACTTGGCTAACACGGCATAAATTTCCCACGATAGACTGCGATGTATAAGGTTGCGTTAAGTAACTTTTGCGATGGTTATCACACGTTCTTGAGAATATGCCCCTGAGTTTTACAATATGACCGTGTAGCATTTTTTAGGGGATATGATGTATATTTGTCTGAATATGGTGGAGATTTGAACCCTCTCCGGTTGTGAGAGGTCTTGATACAGAATTAAACCTCAGCCACTGAACAGCATTGGGTGAGAGGGCAGAAAAGCGAATGATAAGAGCCCGTCCCTTTTTTCTGGTGGCGATGGGCTAAAAAGTTGGCAAGGATTTGCGAATGTTATTGTTGTTGACTGCGGCAATTCAGCCTGTAAGGGAACAGATAGACATGCTCTCGCCTGGACGAGGCAGGATGTTAAACGTTTATTAGGAAATTAAGTTAGTTAGAGGTTAATAGAAACAGTAATCCTGGATGGGAAGTTAAAGATCTCAAGTGCAAAAGATCAGTACAGGTGAAAGTGCAGACTTGCAGATTTAAGATTGTTGAGGGGTGGGACAGTTAGGGGTGGGGTGGATTAACATAGGTGAGCATTTGTGTATAGTTAGGTGCTAGTTTTACAAGGCAAAAGGACTAGGGTTGTTTGTGTGATGTGCACCTGTTTCAATAAAACGGCCTTTTTCACACAATGGTGCCAGTGATATATGCTGCACCCCCTCAGCCCTAAAGGGTGTTTGGGGGCAGCCGATCAAGGAGAGGTCTACCACTCAGGCAATTTGGGGCCTTGGTGTCTGTGGGCTGCTTTTTTGGGCTAGGGATATAGCCCAAAATATAAGGCGGCCATTTCGGGACACTGCCACCATTTTTAGTTGGTGACACGATGGCTGGGCATAGAAAACATTTTTCCCACCCGCCCACTCCTTTATTTCAAGGTTCGGGTTAGGGTTTTGTTCATGCTGATGTTTTCTTTTTTGTGGACAAGTTTTCAATGCAGCAGGTGCGCAGGGACGGGGCATATATATTCGTTGTCGCTTTGAAGCAGGTGCAGAGGTGGTGGGCTTAAAATCTGGCAAGGGTTAACAAATGTTATTGTTGTTGACTGTGGCAATCCAGGCTGAAAGGGAATGGGTAGACAAGCTCATGCCTGGATGAGGCAGTAAGTTAAACATTCATTAGGAAGTTAAGTTAGTTTGTGTTTAATAGAGGCAGCAATCCTGGATGGGAAGTTAAAGATCCCAAGTGCAGAAGATCAGCACAGGTGCAAGTACAGACCTGCAGATTTAAGGTTGTTGGGGGGCAGGGTATTTAGTGGTGGGGATAGGTGTTAGTTTTGTAATGTGATGTGCACCTGTTTCAATAAAGCAGCCTTTTTCACAAAATCTGGTGTCAGTGGTATGTGCTGCGCCCCCTCTGCCCCAACAAAAACACATTGCAATAATGAAGCATAAATTACAGCTGCACAAAAAAATAACACATCACCACTATCTTAAAAAAGAAATCCAGGTTGACCTCCAAAAAGCAATGATTATACTCCGCCTCCCCCCATCTCCATGTAATCATCTCACCAACTTCTCTAATATTGGCCACTAGCTGGTTGTGGCAGCACACTGCTGTGCTCTGTGGACTTGAAAAGATAAAGCGCGCTGTTCCAATTTTCCAAGCAGCAGTGCACTCTGAATCTGTACGGCACAGCAGATGCGTGTGCTCGCCTAGTATGCATGCGTGCGAGAGAGGCCACGCCCCAGTTCTTCCAGCATGGTGGTTCGGTGTCCAAGGGTGAAGCGGGGACACTGTTGTTCCAAGATTTGAGACTCAGAAACTCTGCTGATTATACCATGAGGGAGCCTGGCAGTTAACCTTTAATCCGTACCTGGGTTTATCTGCTGCTTCTTTCTATCTGGGTTTACCTGCTGCTGTTTTTAAAAAAAAAAGATTTCTGATCAGGCAGCAAGTGAGGAGACGGCAGCAGCAGGGTGTGACTGAGTGCCGGAACTAACTGATGAACTTTCAGTACAAGAAAATACAACACATTAAAAGTGCACAAACGTTCTTGTCACACACTACCACCTCCAGCATCCTATTGTCATGAGATAGTGGTAATAGGTAATAACCATAAACTTAATAGCCAGGGGTGTAGTTACCATTAGTGTAGCAGGTGCAGTGGCACCAGGGCCCTCAGCCATGAAGGGCCCACTAAACTATGATAATTGCTATATTTTACTAGCCCAACAGCTGTCAAAGGGCCATTTTCTATGCTAGCACCATGGCATCCTTGCTAAGCTACTGGTGATAGTGCCAGTCAAAGGTTTTGTGATCCACCCCCTGCTCTCTTATTAAATGAATTCAATTCCCTTAGCTGCTTTTGATTCAGCTGTGTCATTTCTTTAGCTGAAAAGTATTATAGCAGCATAGGATGATAAGTTGGAAATTATTGGTTTCTGCAGAAGATTCCCGAAGAAGGTCAGCCCTAGCCCCTGAAGTTCTTTGTCTCTCCTGCACACTGCCTATCCCGGAATCACTTCTAGAGGGGCTTTGTCAAAGGAATATAATGGCACAAAAGCCCAGGAGTAGCAAAAGTGACAGCGTACGCTTTGATTGCACAATACCATCACGTGACCTCTGATGGATGACACATTCAATGATCGTTGACCCTGGTGGCTCAATGTCGAATAGTGAAATAAAAAATCAATAAGGGCAAGATTAATAAAATTATAATACCAGCAGGTAAAAATTGATCTTGGCTATCGCTCATGTAGTAACTTGTGTGCCATGTCATTATTATCATAGCAGACATGCAGCTCTGATATGGCAGTGGTACAGGCATCTCATACCCAGGTACAGCCTTCATAGGCGAAATTGTGGCCTCAAATGCCAAGGTAGGGCTTCAGCAGCCCAGGCTTAGAGTATCACTTAGACTTTGCATGAGTGGGTGAACCACCAAAGTTGGTGGTTCATCTGCTCTCCAACCAAACTTGAGTTACCTACCCTATTTAGTGGTAAATGATCCACAGTGGTTGCACCTTTTGAGTGTCAGTGGGCTCCACCAGTACAAACTGTACTCTGTGCTTGAATGTAAGCATTATATGCTATACCTACGTGCAATAACTAATCAAATTGAATTGGCTCTGTTAATTTATTTACGGGTCTACAATATGAAAAAACCATGAAGCAACAGAGAATTTAATGCTATGCTATTTCAAAACGTAGAATACCTATGGCCTGACATTGCGGCTGTCCACCCACCACAACAGCCTGGATTAAGACAGTCGCCAACACCCCCTCGACGCCCTCCAAACACACCGACCTCCTGCTCTCCTGGCACAACATCAACGACGAAGACACCACCAAAATCATGAACACCTTCCACTCCGGCTCACCCTCCGACCCCTGCCCCCACCACATCTTCAACAAAGCAAGCTCCATCATCGCACCCCAACTCCGAAAGATCATCAACAGCTCCTTCGAAACTGCCATCTTCCTGGAGAGCTGGAAACACGCCAAAATCAACGCCCTACTCAAAAAGCCCAAAGCGGACCCAAAGGACCTCAAGAACTTTCGACCCATCTCCCTGCTCCCGTTCCCGGCGAAAATCATTGAGAAGACCGCAAACCGACAACTGACCCACTTCCTGGAGGAGAACAACATCCTGGACTCCTCCCAATCTGGTTTCCGCAGCAACCACAGCACCGAAACCACCCTCATTGCCGCCACCGATGACATCAGGACCCTGCTGGACAACGGCGAAACAGCGGCCCTCATCCTCCTAGATCTCTCGGCCGCCTTCGACACCGTCTGCCACCACACCCTGCACACACGCCTCCACGAGGCAGGGATCCGTGACAAAACCCAGAACTGGATCACCTCCTTCCTCACCGGCAGAACCCAGAGAGTCCGCCTCCCCATTCCGATCCGAAGCCACCACAATCACCTGCGGCGTACCCCAAGGATCATCCCTCAGCCCGACCCTTTTCAACATCTACATGGCACCGCTCGCCGACATCGTCCGAGCGCACCACCTCAACATCATCTCCTACGCAGACGACACCCAGCTGATCCTCTACCTCACCAAGGACCCAGCCACCGCCAAATCCAACCTTCACGAGGGAATGAAGGCCGTCGCAGAGTGGATGAAGACCAGCCGTCTGAAACTGAACTCTGACAAAACGGAGGTCCTCATCCTCGGCTCCACCCCCACGCATGGGACGACTCCTGGTGGCCGACCACGCTGGGAGCTGCCCCGACACCCACCAACCACGCACGCAACCTAGGGTTCATCCTGGACTCAATGCTCTCTATGACCCAGCAAGTCAATGCTGTCTCCTCCTCCTGCTTCAACACCCTCCGCATTCTCCGCAAGATCTACAGATGGATCCCCACCGAAACCAGAAGGACGGTCACCCAAGCCCTCATCAGCAGCAGGCTGGACTACGGCAACGCCCTCTACGCGGGAACCACGGCCAAACTCCAGAAACGACTCCAATGCATACAAAACGCCTCCGCACGCCTCATCCTCGGAATCCCTCGCCACAGCCACATCACCGCCCACCTGAGAGACCTGCACTGGCTCCCGGTCAACAAGAGGATCACCTTCAAGCTTCTCACCCACGCTCACAAAGCTCTCCACAACACCGGACCAGCCTACCTCAATGAACGACTCACCTTCTACACCCCGAATCAACAGCTTCGCTCCACTGACCTCGCCCTGGCCACCGTCCCACGCATCCGCCGAACTACCACCGGCGGCAGGTCATTCTCCCACCTTGCCGCCAAGACATGGAACACCCTCCCCATCCACCTGCGACAGACCCAGGACCTGCTGACCTTCAGGAGACTTCTCAAGACCTGGCTGTTCGATCAGTAGCTGCGCCATCCCCCTCCCCCTCTAGCGCCTTGAGACCCTCACGGGTGAGTAGCGCGCTTTACAAATGTTTGTTTGTTTGATTGATAAGTGACACTGTATACTGTGGTGAACTCGTAGATGTCTTATATACATGAAACCCATTACATATAGACTGAACGGTTAGTAGGGTCACTTGAGGACATACCTAACCAACAGAAATTGGACACAACCTGCTTCCTAGGAGTGAACGTGATAATCTCCTTTTGTAATACGAACCCTGATTGTCACTGCCATCAGTGTTTTGGTGTTACTTAGTCATTCCTTTACTCTCCAGATGTAGGACTATTGTCACATCACTTACTCATTATAAATTGATTGTTATAATTGAGATTCACTTCCCAGGAACCCTCTAAACTGTTGTCGTACACATTGTATCAACAAGTTTGTCAACTAGCATGTTTACTGGAGCGTATTGTCATCATGCATTTATCTTATGTTGGTGACATGTTTATTTTTTTTTGTTTTGTATATTACAAAAAAGAAAATAAAGTGCAATAAAACGATGAAGACTGTGAGAAGTTGGCCTGGTATATGCTGTTCACTAGTTATAGTGGACACCTTGCACCAGTACAAATCGACTTTTATGGTAGGTAGGTTTAAGACAACCTTTAAAGAAAGCTATCCTAGTGGTAGCTGTGGAGAGCAGCCTTCAGGCTAAGTCTTGGAGGAATGTAAAGCAGCTTGTTTTACCACACAATCTCTTGAAACACTAAATGAACAGACACCACACAGGTATATATCAAATATATATGAATTTATTAATAAACAACTCTCTACTAATCTCTTTATGAGATTAGAAGTCAGGAACATATGTACAATGCAAAGTTATCACAAATAAGTTAGCACAATCAAATATCACAATCTTAGCTTGGCTAGACCTGGGCCTAGAGCATATAGAATCGAGGGACCCCAAAGAACCACCCCCAGGTAGTTGTAGGAGACCCACAGGGGACGGACGCGGTGTTCAGACACTGGTGCGAGTCCTGTACGAGTCTATGCGCATAGGCGCGATTGAGTTTTCAATGTTAAAAGGTCCCTTGCGTGTTCGAGGCGAACACACCGATCGGTCCTTGTACGAGTCGAAGGACACGGTTACAGATAGAGTTGCAAGGGAGATGGACGCGATGTGTTTACCACAGACGCGAACCCTGTACGAGCCAGTGCGATAGTCGCACTTAGAAAATAAGAGTTTTAGGGCACTTCTAGGAGTAGCTACAAGCAAGCCACTTACAGGGTAAGTAGTTCTAGGGCCCACACCCACAGGAGCACCATAGTGCTGAAGTTACCTCACCCAGGGGAGCCGGGTGCATAGGTGTCCTTTGGTGTCGGGTCGCGGCGTCGTTCTCAATGGGAGCCAGTGAAGACTTGCTGCTTGCGGCGACTGAAGAAGTGTCCGGTGGAATCCAAGCCTGGATTCAGAAGATGGAAGACCTGAAAGCAGAGGGGACAGTGTTCAAGGGCACTTGGCAGTGACCCGGGGCAAGGAAGATGAATGCCCACTGTCGTCAGCCGATTCAGGTCGTTCACGGGAGTCTTGACTCTTCGACCACGAGGTCCAGGAGGCGTCGAGGATAGCCAGGAGCTGGATTCAGCGTGGCCCACGAAGTCTGCAGCTGACTGTAGTGTCGGCGACCCGATTGGAGCCAACAAGCCTTGTTAGCTGCAAGTCTCATGGAGGAGAGGAAAAGTCAATGGTGCAGACCAGCAAGGTCTGTATAACTTACCCAGCGAGGGTAGGTCAGGGCAGGCCTGGAGCAACCAGGGGAGCCCTTTGGTTTGGTTAGAAAGTCTTCTGGGGACCAACAAGCCGGCTGGCAAGGGATCGCAAAGACGCCTCAGGAGGATTCCTTCAACAGGGGCCCACGGTCACTCGGGATGGTGTAGGCCCCTGAATTTGGGAGGGATCTCTGCTAGAGGCTGGGACCACACGTGGTCCAAAGCACAAGTTAGTAGAATGTCGTGAAGGGTTTGCACTCGACAATAGTGCACGGTACCCAGGGTCTGCAGTTCCTCGTCACTCGTGGGGTCCACTTGCCTCAGCTTCACTGGGGACTCACGATGGCCTTGGAGAAGTCAAGAAATCCTCTTCCTGGGCTGCAGGGACTTTGGGCTCCAGCGGGAGCAGCGTAGTTTGCAACCGTCATCGTAGTTTTTGGTGCCTGCCAAGCAGGGGAGTCACTCCTTGACTCCAAGGGAGATTCTTCTGTCTTCCAAAGGTAGTGGAACGTCGAAGGTCCAGGATTCTTCTGTAGAGCGTCGTCCAGGGGTATCTAGTTTGCAATGCACCGGTTCCCCCTCTTATACTAAAAGAAAGGGAGGGACTAGCTCTATGACCCCACCTATGGGAGGGTCAGGGGAGTGGGTGGCTACACCCACTTCCCTTTGTCCAGTTTCCCGCCAGCGCAGGGGCAGGTAGCCCCTGAGCTGGTTTGAACTGGCATATGCACCGAGGAGCCTTCTGCTCCCCCAGTGCAGGACTTCAAAGCACTCTAGGAGTGCACCCACCCAGCCCCAATACACTAAACCCTGTCTGGGAGGTGGTCACACCCCCTTGGGACAGGATACCTATTGTTGGGCTTCCTCCACTGCGAGTGTCGGTCATCAGCAGGAGGGCAGCCCAGTGTCTGTGACTGGTGGCATCCATTTTGTGATGCCAGGGCTCTTCAGGATTCTACCGCGTTTCCACAGTAGGTACATGTCTATCCCTCTAGAAGGGTGGGATCATACTCCCACACCAGTTACTGGTGTGGGGGTATGATTCCAAAGTGTTTGACACCAAACACGACATGTTTTGATGCAGCCATTCCATAGTTAGCATTTACCGCGAGGATATAATGCACTTAAGAGTATATGGTTTGACTGCATTCACAAACAGCCCCAGAGAATGGACTCTGAGGGCTGCAGAGGGGCCCTGCTCAGGCAGAGGCACCCCCTCACATGGAAACTAAGCACCCTGCCCTCAGGATTGATAGGGCCTGCTTTAGGGGTGACTGATAAGTCTCAATGTGTGTGTAGGAGAGATATAGGGGACCTATATCTCAGTGAGGGGTGCTAGCACTTCCTCACCCAGGCTGCTGTAGCAGGCCTGTGGTGTCAGATTTAGTCTGCTTCCCAGGGGTGGCATAATACAGGCTCCAGCCCCTGGTAGGCCTGTGAAGTACCTATGCCCTTGGTACCTAAGGTACCATATACTAGGGACTCATAAGGTACCACAGTATCCAATCACTAGTGCACCAGGAGGGCACTGCAAGTCGTTTAGAGAGAACAGAGAGGCTGGGGCCCTGATTGGCAGGGTCCCAGCCAGACTATAGCCAGAAACCAGTGTAAACATCAGAAAAAAAGTGGGGGCAACATAAGAGGCAGATCCTACTCTCCTACACAACCCCCCCCAAACGTAGGGACACTAAACTAACCTTGACCAGTTGAGTCTTCGTGTTCTAAGTGGAAATACCTTGAGAGTCCATCTGCATTGGCATGTTCGGTCCCAGGTCTATGTTCCACTGTATAGTCCATCCCCTGTAGGGAAATGGACCACCTCAAAAGTTTTGGGTTTTCTCCTTTCATTTGTTTAAGCCATAGGAGGGGCTTGTGGTCAGTCTGAACGATGAAGTGAGTGCCAAACAAGTATGGCCTCAGCTTCTTCAGGGCCCACACCACAGCAAAGGCCTCCTCTCTATAGCTGACCAACGTTTCTCTCTAGGGGTCAGCCTTCTGCTAATGAAAGCTACTGGCTGGTCTTGACCTTCATCATTCAGTTGAGACAGTACAGCTCCCACACCCAGCTCAGAAGCATCTGTTTGGACAATGAACTTTTTGGTGTAGTCTGGACTCTGTAAGATGGGGGCAGTGCACATGGCCTGCTTTAGGTCTTCAAATGCCTTCTGACAGCTAGCTGTCCACTGAACCTTTTTTGGTATTTTCTTTGAGGTCAGATCATTCAAGGGGGTCACTATAGATCCATATCCCTTCACAAACCTCCTATAGTCCCCAGTCAGGCCTAAGAAGGCTCTCACCTGTGTCTGGGTGATTGGAGCAACCCATTCCATTATGGTTTGGATTTTGCTCTGTAAAGGTTGAACCTGGCCTCCACCCACAAGGTGGCCCAGGTACACAACCTGACTCTGCCCTATCTGGCACTTAGTGGCCTTGATAGTGAGGCCTGCTTTCTGCAGAGCCTCCAAAACATTCCTGAGGTGGACCAGGTGATCCTGCCAGGAGGAACTAAAGACAGCAATATCATCTAGATAAGCTGAGCAATAAGTTTCCATGCCTGCCAGAACTTTATTCACCAACCTCTGAAAAGTGGCAGGTGCATTTTTCAAGCGAAAGGGCATCACCACAAAGTGGTAGTGCCCACCAGGGGTTGAAAATGCTGTTTTGGCTTTTGCATCATCAGCTAACCTAATCTGCCAGTAGCCAGCTGTCAGGTCAAATGTACTGAGATACTTGGCTGAGGCCAACGTATCAATCAGCTCATCTGCCCTTGGTATGGGATAGGCATCAGTCCTAGTGACTGCATTGAGGCCTCTGTAGTCTACACAAAACCTCATTTCTTTCTTACCACCCTGGGTATGAGGCTTGGGTACCAGGACTACTGGGCTAGCCCATGGGCTATCTGAAGGCTCAATCACGCCTAACTCCAACATCTTCTGGACTTCAGTCCTGCTACAGTCCCTGACATGGTCAGGTTGCCTGTAGATTTTACTCTTGACAGGCAGACTGTCTCCAGTGTCCACCTCATGGGTGCACCAGGAAGTCTGACTAGGGGTCAGGCTAAACATATGTCTATACTGCTGCAGAACTTGTCTGCACTCAGTTTGCTGATGGTCAGTGAGGCTGCTTGCCAAAGCAACACCATCTACTGACCCATCATCAGGGTTCTGCGAGAGCAGGTCAGGGAGAGGGTCACTCTCCTCCTCCTGTTCCTCATCAGTTGCCATGAGCAAGCCCATGTCAGCCCTGTCAACATATGGTTTCAATCTGTTGACATGGAGCACCCTCAGGGGGCTCCTGGGAGTTCCAAGATTCACCAGATAGGTGACTTCTCCCTTTTGCTCAACTATTGTATGGGGGCCACTCCACTTGTCTTGGAGGGCTGCTGGGGCCACAGGCTCCAACACCCACACTTTCTGTCCTGGCTGGTATACAGTCAGCACAGCCTTTTGGTCATGCCAAGCTTTTTGTAGTTCTTGGCTGGCCTCCAGGTTTTTGGTTGCCTTTTTCATGTAGTCAGCCATCCTGGAGCGGAGACCAAGTACATAGTCCATCACATCTTGTTTGGGGGGCTTGAGAGGTAACTCCCAGTCCTCTTTTACCAAACACAGTGGACCTCTTACAGGATGCCCAAACAGAAGCTCAAATGGGCTGTAACCAACCCCCTTCTGTGGAACCTCTCTGTAGGCAAACAACAGGCAGGGAAGAAGAAGGTCCCATTTCCGCCTAAACTTCTCTGGGAGTCCTTTAATCATTCCCTTAAGGGTTTTGTTGAAGCGTTCAACTAAACCATTGCATTGTGGGTGATAGGGGGTGGTGAACTTATAAGTTACACCACACTCTTTCCACATTGCCTTTAAATATCCTGACATGAAGTTGGTACCTCTGTCAGAGATGACCTCCTTTGGGAAACCCACTCTGGAGAAAACTCCAATGAGGGCTCTTGCCACCACAGGGGCTGTGGTGGTCCTCAGGGGAATGGCCTCTGGGTACCTGGTGGCATGATCCACTACCACCAGGATAAATCTGTGCCCAGATGCAGTTTGAGGGTCAAGGGGACCAACAATGTCAATCCCTACCCTCTCAAAGGGTACCCCCACCACAGGTAGTGGTATCAGGGGGGCCTTTGTTGTGCCACCTGCCTTGCCACTGGCTTGGCATGTGACACAGGAGCGACAAAACTCCTTTGTGTCTTCTGACATATGGGGCCAATGAAAATGTGGAACAAGCCTGTCCCAGGTCTTGTTTTGGCCCAAGTGACCTGCCAAAGGGATGTCATGTGCTAGGGTCAAGAGGAACCCCCTAAACTTCTGAGGTATTACCAACCTCCTGGTGGCTCTAGGGGCTGGATCTCTACCCTCAGAATATAGGAGTCCCTCATCCCAATAAACTTTATGGGACCCACTAGCACTCCCAACAGCCTCAGCAGCAGCCTGCTGTCTGAGGGGTTCAAGAGAGGGGCAGCACTGTTGCTCCTTCCTCAGATCTTCCCTAGAAGGGCCCCCAAGAACTCAACCTGATCAGGTTCAAGTCCCTCTGGGGCAGTTCCTTCTTCAGGATCTGCTCCTCCTCCCTCAAGAGGGGAATCTGTGATCTGAGAGAGAGAGGGGAAGGCACTGCCTTAACCCTATTGCTCCTCTTCTTGGGAAGCATCTGGTCCATAGTTTCAGGATCCAGAGCTGGTTCAGTGTCATGCATTTTGGCTTGTGACCTGGTCACAGCAAATACCTCTGCAGGGATGCCCAACATCTCAGCATGAGTCCATAACTCTACTTCAGACCAGGCTGAAGTCTCTAGATCATTGCCCAATAGACATTCTACAGGGAGGTCTGCACTGACTACAACCTTCTTGAGGCCAGTTACCCCTCCCCAGGAGAAATTCACAACTGCCAGACTATGGTTGGTCTTGGCATTGCTTGCATTGGTCACCTGGTACATTTCACCCAGGATGATCTGTCCAGGGTCCACAAGATCCTCTGCCACCATGGTGACACTAGCACCTGTGTCCCTAAATGCCTAAGCCTGTTTGCCATTTATTACAGGCTGCTGTTTGTATTTGCCCAGATTACTGGGGCTCACTAGGAAGGACATGTCAATGTCTCCATCACAAATCAGCATTGCCTGAGTGGGTTTTCTGACTAGGCCAGAGTCCACTTCAGAACCCAGGGTCAACCCTACTACACCCTTTTTCTGAGTACCACCTCCACCAGTAGCTGAACTAGGGGGAACAGTTGCCTTAGGGGCAGGAGTGGTGGTGGTTTGGTCTTTGGACTTGTTACAGTCAGAAGTCCAGTGCCCTTTCTGTTTACAGAATTTGCACCAGGGCTTCTTTTGGCCTTTTCCTTGATTGGACTGTGACTCCCCACCAGATGCAGATTTTTGGGGCCCTTGTGAAGACTTCTGGTCTTTTGCCTTATCCCCACTTTTCTCAGAGCCCTTCTGATCCTGCTTCTTAGTGTCACCTCCTTGGTTCTGGGTTTTCTGCCTCACCCTGGTTCTGACCCACTTGTCTGCCTTCTTTCCCAATTCTTGGGGAGAGGTCAGATCAGAGTCTACCAGGTATTGATGCAACAACTGGTTCTGGCAATTATTAAGGATCTGTTCTCTCATTATTAGATTATACAATCCCTTGAAATCAGTAACCCTACTGCCAACCAGCCAACTCTCCAGAGCCTTGGTTGCACAATCTACAAAGTCAGTCCAGTCCTGAGTCTGTGCCTTCTGGGTGTCTCTGAACTTCAACCTGTACTGTTCAGTGGTTAAGCCAAATCCATCTATCAGTGCACTCTTCAGGACTTCATAGTCATCAGCATCCTCTTCTCTAACAGTGAGGAGCTTGTCTCTACCTTTATCTGAAAAGGAGAGCCACAAGATTGCTGCCCACTGCTTCTGGGGGACCTGTTGTACTCTACAGGCCCTTTCCATAGCAGTTATCCACTTGTGGATATCATCCCCACTCTGGTAGGGAGGAACAACCTTGCTCAGGTTCCTATGGTCTGGAATATATTCTCTGCCTCTAGGGACACTGTTGCTGCCACCAGGGGGTTCTAACCCCTCTCTTCTAGAAGCTCTCTGGAACTCAAAGGCTTCTTTGTCTAATGCCAACTGCTTGGTTTTGAGGGCAAATCTTGCTTCCTCATACTGCAGCAGTTTGTACAGTCTTTCAGAGGAACTCTCTCTTCTTAGGAAGTAGGAGTCTCTCTGGGGGACAGTTTCTCTGCCAGAGTGAAAGGAGTGTTCAGATTCCCTGGAAAGGGACCTGTGCCTGTCCTCCACTGTGTCAGTTCTCTTAGGGAGAATTCCTCTGTCCTGTTCAGGCCCCTTGGGGCCCTACAATCACAGAGTCTTGGTCATCATCTGACCCAGATACTATGATTGACCCACCCACTGATTCAGATCCATTAGCTCCTAGAGCTAATCTAAGATCATCTGCTGTTAGCAGATCTATCAGGTTTAGTGTAGAGGGACTCTGTCCTATCTTCAGGTGCCTTTCAGCACACATGGCTTTCAGGTCAAAGAAAGTCATGTCCTTATACTGAAGCTGGGTGGATCCACTGGGTCCATCCCTTGAGGACATTCTAGTGTTGTGCAGTGTTGTACTACCTACACTAGTTTGTGGCCTACTGATACTAGCTTGAGCTGTAGAAAGGGTGTGCTATCCCTTGGCACACAGCTCTAAGTTCAGTAGAACTTATTGATACTAAGCTTGACTTTATATGTACCTTGAGTACCTATAGTGGTTTTCAGTTAGTAATTCAAATAGAGATTTTCTGGTAAAACAATAGCAAGCTGGAATCCCACACGCTGCCACCAATGTGAGAAGTTGGCCTGGTATATGCTGTTCACTAGTTAAAGTGGACACCTTGCACCAGTACAAATCTACTTTTATGGTAGGTAGGTTTAAGACAACCTTTAAAGAAAGCTATCCTAGTGGTAGCTGTGGAGAGCAGCCTTCAGGCTAAATCTTGGAGGAATGTAAAGCAGCTTGTTTTACCACACAATCTCTTGAATCACTAAATGAACAGACACCACACAGGTATATATCAAATATATATGTATTTATTAATAAACAACTCTCTACTAATCTCTTTATGAGATTAGAAGTCAGGAACATATGTAAAATGCAAAGTTATCATAAATAAGTTAGCACAATTAAATATCACAATCTTAGCTTGGCTAGACCTGGGCCTAGAGCATATAGAATCGAGGGACCCCAAAGAACCACCCCAGGTAGTTGTAGGAGACCCACAGGGTACGGACGCGGTGTTCAGACACTGGTGCGAGTCCTGTACGAGTCTATGCGCATAGGCGCGATTGAGTTTTCAATGTTAAAAGGCCCCTTGCGTGTTCGAGGCGAACACACCGATCGGTCCTTGTACGAGTCGAAGGACACGGTTACAGATAGAGTTGCAAGGGAGATGGACGCGATGTGTTTACCACAGACGCGAACCCTGTACGAGTCAGCGCGATAGTCGCACTTAGAAAATAAGAGTTTTAGGGCACTTCTAGGGTAGCTACAAGCAAGCCACTTACAGGGTAAGTAGTTCTAGGGCCCACACCCACAGGAGCAATGTAGTGCTGAAGTTACCTCACCCAGGGGAGCCGGGTGCATAGGTGTCCTTTGGTGTCGGGTCGCGGCGTCGTTCTCAATGGGAGCCAGTGAAGACTTGCTGCTTGCGGCGACTGAAGAAGTGTCCGGTGGAATCCAAGCCTGGATTCAGAAGATGGAAGACCTGAAAGCAGAGGGGACAGTGTTCAAGGGCACTTGGCAGTGACCCGGGGCAAGGAAGATGAATGCCCACCGTCGTCGGCCGATTCAGGTCATTCATGGGAGTCTTGACTCTTCAACCACGAGGTCCAGGAGGCGTCGAGGATAGCCAGGAGCTGGATTCAGCGTGTCCCATGAAGTCTGCAGCTGACTGCGGTGTCGGCGACCCAATTGGAGCCAACAAGCCTTGGTAGCCGCAAGTCTCATGGAGGAGAGGAAAAGTCAATGGTGCAGACCAGCAAGGTCTGTGGAACTTACCCAGCGAAGGTAGGTCAGGGCAGGCCTGGAGCAACCAGGGGAGCCCTTTGGTTTGGTTAGAAAGTCTTCTGGGGACCCACAAGCCGGCTGGCAAGGGATCGCAAAGATGCCTTGGGAGGATTCCTTCAACAGGGGCCCACGGTCACTCGGGATGGTGTAGGCCTCTGAATTTTGGAGGGATCTTTGCTAGAGGCTGGGACCACACATGGTCCAAAGCACAAGTTCGTAGAACGTCGTGAAGGGGTTGCACTCGACAATAGTGCATGGTACCCAGGGTCTGCGGTTCCTCGTCACTCGTGGGGTCCACTTGCCTCAGCTTCGCTGGGGACTCACGATGGCCTTGGAGAAGTCAGGAAATCCTCTTTCTGGGCTGCAGGGACTTCGGGCTCCGGCGGGAGCGCATAGTTTGCGACCGTTGTCGTAGTTTTTGGTGCCTGCCAAGCAGGGGAGTCACTCCTTGACTCCAAGGGAGATTCTTCTGTCTTCCAAAGGTAGTGGAAGATCGAAGGTCCAGGATTCTTCTGTAGAACGTCGTCCAGGGGTATCTAGTTTGCAATGCACCGGTTCCCCCTCTTATACTAAAAGAAAGGGAGGGACTAGCTCTATGACCCCACCTATGGGAGGGTCAGGGGAGTGGGTGGCTACACCCACTTCCCTTTGTCCAGCTTCTCGCCAGCGCAGGGGCAGGTAGCCCCTGAGCTGGTTTGAACTGGCATATGCACCGAGGAGCCTTCTGCTCCCCCAGTGCAGGACTTCAAAGCACTCTAGGAGTGCACCCACCCAGCCCCAATACACTAAACCCTGTCTGGGAGGTGGTCACACCCCCTTGGGACAGGATACCTATTGTTGGGCTTCCTCCACTGCGAGTGTCGGTCATCAGCAGGAGGGCAGCCCAGTGTCTGTGACTGGTGGCATCCATTTTGTGATGCCAGGGCTCTTCAGGATTCTACCGCGTTTCCACAGTAGGTACATGTCTATCCCTCTAGAAGGGTGGGATCATACTCCCACACCAGTTACTGGTGTGGGGGTATGATTCCAAAGTGTTTGACACCAAACACTACATGTTTTGATGCAGCCATTCCATAGTTAGCATTTACCGCGAGGATATAATGCACTTAAGAGTATATGGTTTGACTGCATTCACAAACAGCCCCAGAGAATGGACTCTGAGGGCTGCAGAGGGGCCCTGCTCAGGCAGAGGCACCCCTCACATGGAAACTAAGCACCCTGCCCTCAGGATTGATAGGGCCTGCTTTAGGGGTGACTGATAAGTCTCAATGTGTGTGTAGGAGAGATATAGGGGACCTATATCTCAGTGAGGGGTGCTAGCACTTCCTCACCCAGGCTGCTGTAGCAGGCCTGTGGTGTCAGATTTAGTCTGCTTCCCAGGGGTGCATAATACAGGCTCCAGCCCCTGGTAGGCCTGTGAAGTACCTATGCCCTTGGTACCTAAGGTACCATATACTAGGGACTCATAAGGTACCACAGTATCCAATCACTAGTGCACCTAGAGTGCACTCCAAGTCATTTAGAGAGAACAGAGAGAGGCAGGGGCCCTGATTGGCAGGGTCCCAGCCAGACTATAGCCAGAAACCAGTGTAAACATCAGAAAAAAAGTGGGGGCAACATAAGAGGCAGATCCTACTCTCCTACAAAGACTATAAAAGCTGTCTTGAAAATGTGCAGTTTCACTCAATGCAAGCTTCTCACACATGGACACTGTCAATATTAGATACCTTTTGCAAAAACAGCTGTCAATGGTTCTAATCATAATATGAATAGAATAGAATAGAATGTATTGTACAGTTAATTAAAACTCACAATATAAAATAAAACATTAAACGTTGATATTAAAATTATGTTCAGCCTTATCTCTGTACGATTACATTCCTGAATAAAAAAATCGTATCGATCTCAATTTCATTTACTGTGCAGTCCATTTCAAGGGTAATAAAGTGCATGTGCATTCAGAGTACAGCTCTTAATTTTCACGAGCCTAATTCTAGACAGACTGCCTCTGTAATTAATAAAATGTTATAGCTGCATGCTATTCTTCCTGCACTTTTTTATTAAGTCTTAAGTCTGCTAGCCACTATGTCGAAATACTTTGTTAGTCGGCAGTTTAATTGAGTTTCCTCTGGATTTAAACACAACTTCACAGCCTGCCTACAGCTTCTTATGCCCTTTTCGCTCCATATTACTCGGAGTAAGGCGCGCCTTATGTCCATCAGGTTTGGGCAAATACAGATTATGTGTGTTAAATCCTCTTTTCCTGTTCCACAGAAGCGGCAGGACTGTTCTTTATCTCTCCTTTTCCAGGGTGCCAAGTGAGGAAGGATTGGTAGAACACCGAAGCGCAGTTTTAAGAAGTTTTCTTTTGTCTTCCGTGTAAGTCCCGTTTTCAGATATGCTTGTGGCTTAAGAGCTTTATAATCATTCAACACTGTCCATCCATGAGCCCTCTTGGCCAGAATTTCCTTATCTTCTATTATTGATATCATTTTTGTTACTTTTGTTACTATCTTTTTAAAGCTCTTATTATCTGCGGATGTCTCCCAGAGGTTTGTCAATCCAAGATACTCCAGTGATTCCAACAGATACTTCTTGGCAGGTGATTTTTCTCGGGTTGACAGCTCTATCCAAAGGTGGGCATTTAAGGATCCTTGCTCTGCGCCTCTAATTTTACGCCAACTTTTTATGTAAGCGCCTCTTCTCTCCACTGTTTGTCTCTGAAGGCCAAATTCAAGGCGTATTTGGGCAGGCGACACGTAGTTGGGTAGCTGGAAAATTGCTCTGTATGTTCTACTGATTAGTTTGTCTAAAACTGACGCATCTTTCCCTAGCATTGGTTCACTCCCATATGTGAGCATTGGCTGTAGTCGTGCTCTGATCACTTGTAAGAGAGGGTCCAATGTCCGGTCAGGGAGGACCTTCTTCAGGGGCTTCATTGAAAAGTAGAATGTGGTGCCCTTCCGACGCATGGCCTCTAGTTGAGGTTTAAATGAACCTCTGCTGTCCAATAGTACCCCAAGATACTTGTAGTTGGTTACCCGGTCTAGCCTCTGCCCGTCCAGGAACCATAATATGAATAGGGGTTTGGTGGAAATTAGAGCAGAAATCAAATCCATTGGGATAGCCTCATTAATGAATTCACTAAAACAGCTCGTGGAACTGAAAGTTGAAATGTTTCCGGTTTCACTTACATAGCGCACTTTCCTGCTCGTCTGCCTGTCTAGAATGTGTGTATTCCTCCTCCGGCTCCTATGACCTGTGTGCCATCAGAGCCTTTTCATTTTACAGAGTAAGACTGTGGCCTGACTGTGACCTGGCTCCTTCTCATAGGGACCCTGGCACGACCAGGAGACGAAGGGGGCGAGCTCTGGTCTGAGGGATGAATTCATTTAGTCACTGAACCTGTGCCCTGCCAGGCACCTTAGACATGTACGTGTTTTTTCTGTCTCTTCCTGGATCCTGAGCTCTCAGAGTCACAGCTTGAAACTAATACATTACCAAGCCTTCCTAGATGGAAATAAATGAGAAATCCTGCACTTTGAAGACTTGTGCTATCTCAGCTTCAATTTCTGACAGTACAGATTTTTCCTCTTCAGATTTTGACCAACAGCAGCCACAAAAACAAATGCAGAAAAAGTAAATAGAACGGAAGAAAAGAAAAGTAGGAACATAGGGCCAATTTGAAAAAGTAGGGAAACAAAATACCTACAAAAGTGAGATAAGGTGATTGGAAAGTGTAGGGTGATGGATGAAAGAGGCATGAGGTGAAATCAAGATTAGGCAGTTAGGCGTTCTGCAACCCCAACATTCGACAGTATCACCACGGACTCCTAAGGAAAATGTTGGGCCCCTTTACAATTTTTTTAATAAATAAATCTCTTGTCTTTTGCATTTCTCATGCCTGCTTTGAAGCATGGGGTGGTGCCAGATATAACAAGGAGATGGCCACGGGTAACAATACGATGGCCAGCGGTACCAAGAACCAGTTAATCCTTAAATTATCACTGCTTGAGGTGCTGGGTGGCCTGATATAGGTCATTACACTCAGTGGATTCACAGACAGAGTCCTACGTTGATCCTATTTTGTCCTTACTCTCACATAGCTATAAAACCTTGCCTATTGTGGGTATGTATGGGGTTGTGGAATTAAAGAAAAGATCAGGGAGCTTCCCAAATATGTTCTATGTGGGCTATTAGCATTGGCTTTTACTTCTGTCTCAGTGTCGGAGATCAGAGTAAGGGGCACTTTTTTCTATTATTTCACGCAATACTGCGCAGTAAGGGAACTTGCTGCACCATGTTGTGTGAAAGTGGGAGGGCAGAAATGCTCCATATTTACGAAGATATGAAGAATTTGTGCTCTGTCCTGTGATGGCAAACTTTGGGCTGCCTAGCACCAAAGCAGGCACCCTTGCACCATAATGCATTATTGGCAGTATTGCTTTTGTGTTTTGTGTGGGAAGCGATATTTTTCTGCACAAAAAAACGCAGAGTGCATCACTCATAGAAAGAGGAAATAACGAGGAGATATAAAGATTGTTCTCCTTGTTACGCCATCAAATAGGAGGCATACAGATTTGACACAATCCCAGGTTTGCAAACTTTTGGAAATCTGAAATTGCGTCAGATCCATAAGTCGATGCATGGGAACAACCATTCTCTACCCATGGTACACTTCTCAGATCAAAATTAAACATAGCGCAGCGCAAGCAGTGGGGCTGCATTTCATTGCTTTCCAAAGCCACACCAAAGTGACTCAAATCCCCCTGCATGTGGCCCTGTAAATCTGAATTAAGGAATTACACTGCCTTGCATCACCTTGCGTGACGCAAGGACAACACAACTCCTTAATAAATCTGGCCCTAGATCCCTTCAAGTGTCACAGCAGGTGACATGCTTATGGAAATGGAGGATGACCGTCTGTCCATCTACGCCACAGCGTTAAGCTTAGTGAGTGCCATGTATGTGTACTCAACTGCGTATTGTCTTTGTGCACTTCTGACTGTACAATACAATGACGTCACCAATTAGTATTGATTGTGTTAAATGAAATAAACACATAGTGTAGCGGAGCCAATATTTGTAGTTCTGGTTTAAGTTTGTTACTTCACCCTGTATGTTTCCATCACTGGTGCACACATTAATTAAACAGTGCAAGACAAATAACGTTGTTTACTATTGCTATGAATACATAATCGAAGCAAATTCACTAAATGTTTAAAATGTCCTCTCAAGTCCGGTTGTATACCAGGCTCTGGTCAGCCCTCACCATGCCATGAGACAGTACAATCAGCTGTCTCACTTGCTTACCATCTATGTAAAAACAAACCTTCGAGACGCTGGGGTGGCCCACTGTGCAGTATAAGCATCCTACAAATTACCTGCATCCCAAGACGTTGTGCTTCATTTATGCAGCAGCATTCATCATGTAAATTGTATTTGCCAATTCTGCGCATTACCCCGTCGCTCACAGACTGCATCCATCTATAAATAAAAACCCAAATCAAATAACTCACGCCAGGAATGCGATTTGTCGAAAACGGCGAGTGGGGGACAATTAGCACTAGCATGCCGACGGAAATGTAGTCTGGAAAAATCCAGAATATTGTGGCTGATACGCATTGTGCTGGACAGTGTTCAAGCTGACTACACACCACTACTGGCACCGTTTTACATTTGTGTTATTGCTCAGTTCTTTCCATCATCTTTTTGTGGTGGTTCCTCTCTTCCATTTCTGACTACTTCTTAATCCTCGTTCTTGCATCTACTATTCTTTGACTACCTCTTCTGCTCTTTCTGCACTTTCCACCTTTATATTTCTGCTTCTGCCCAGAGTAACAAAAGCGACTTATTTTATGATAAATTTACAAAGTAAATTGACAAACTGTTAGAAATTACCCCTTCATACTCAGCAGTCCATAAGTCCACCTTATCTGGCCTATGTACAGTCTCCTATTCATGACACACTGTGGGTTCTCACCAGCACCATACATACAGATTGCAATCCCATAGCAAAACAAGTGGGTCTACCTCTTTTCTAATACCTTCACTATGGAAACTGCCCATCGGGTTTAAAGTTGCTTTTAGAAGACACCTGCACACAGGTTACTTTTACTTCATCTCTCTAGTGGGATTGTGTGTGTAAGGTTCTTCCCAGCAGTGAGTCCATTGCCTTGATCATACAAGTAGAAGAAGCTACAAAGTAAGGACTATATATATTTATTATATCCTAATGCACTTGTGTTAGAAGGTGGTTCTGACACTATGGGCCGCACGGATTTTTCGCTTTTTGAGCACCTAATTGTTGAGCTTTTACTGTGGGGGAGCCTCATAAGATGGGACTCACCCACAGTGAACTCATAGGGAAAGAGACTGCATGGGAATTTTTGTGGTGTCCCCCTGGCTTGACCAGGCCGCTGTGCAGCAGCAGGAGTAAGGGGCACCGGGATGGTTACATGCAGACACATGTGTACATGCGTGTGCACACGTGTAGGGGCGGCGCAGGGGAGATTCCTAGCGTGCGCAGCCCCAGAGCAGATACAAAGGGAATGGTGTGGCAGGACTTATGCAGAATGGGGTGGTGACATGGAATAGGCTTTATACACTGGGAAGAAACATACCAGGGAAAGTCAGTGTGTTTTACTGTGTTTTTCACTTCATTATTCCCTTATGGGGGTGTGGAGCCCATGGGCTAGATTAACTTTCCTAAGGCCTACAGATTCCAGACACGCACTAAAGTCCACTGTAACGGGTGTGAGAAGAAGTATTCTGCAGAGTCCAAAGTCATATTTGTACTGCTTTTGGGTCATCCAGAAATGTCATATTTCTCTGAGTCTGCCATAACCAGGGCCTGGCTGAGGGCTGACCTCAGCAGGATGGATTGATAACCTTGCTTCCACCAGCTAAGGCCTCCTCTCCACGAAGAGAAGATGGGTGGGGCTACGGGCTCATCCATCAGCAGCTATCACTGGGTGCCAGGCACCAGGCTGCACCAGGGAGGAAAGGCAGCGAGGGGGGAAGGGGCTTTCAGAGACCATGTGGCAGGAGACCCTGGACGACGCCATCTTGAACAAACCCAGAGGCTGGGCAGGAAGGAGGGAGCAGGGGCAGTGAAGTGATGTGTCGCTGTTTGATAGGACAAACAGAGACTTCCTGCCAACCCCCTACTCAACTTTTAAAAAGTGCTTGCACAGGAAGAGAAGCTCTCTGGGGTGTGGTCTGCTGAGGCAGAAGGTGCTGGAGCCTGGCGCAATGGGCAGTTGGAAGGAGGAACCCCCTGACTGCTCCAGAATCCTGAACAGCGCCAGGAGAAGAGTCCAGGACTGGTGCGCAGAAGCAGGGGCCTCTGCGCAGGGAGAAGAGAGGCCCAGGAGGAGAGCCAGGCGAAAGGCTGGCGAAGGGAGCCAGTGAAGACAGCTCCCTGCTGAATCCCCCCTCTCCGAGACCCAGAGGGCAAAGGAGAGTGCTCCCAGTGGCTGGGGAGCATCACCAGGAGCGAGAGGAGGCGAAAATGGCGCAGATCGGTACCCTGGGGGCCGGGATATGGCCCCCAGAAGGTAGGTGACCTTTGACCTCCACGAAGACCGACGACGAAGCGCGTGGGGCTCCGCCGGCGGTCTTGAATGTGCCCCCGGGGTGGGTCAGGTCCCGGGGGCTGCCCCCAACAGAAGTAAAGGTGGGGAGCGCCGTCGCGCTCCCCGTGAAGAATGTGCCCCCGCGGGGTGCCAGGAGCCCACCCTGGCCCCCACCGAACATGAAGCCGGGGAGCACCATCGCGCTCCCCGTGAAGATGAAAGGCGGGGGAGTGCCGTCGCGCCCCCCCGCAAAAATGTGCCCAGGGGCCTGTGACCCCATCCCCGGGCCCTGAAGAAGTAAATCGGGGAGCGCCGTTGCGCTCCCCCGTGAAGATGAGGAGGGGCCCGGGACCCCATCCCCGGGCCCCGAAGTGAAGACGGGCATGGGGGGAGTGCCGAGCACTCCCCCGAGGACCGGAGAAGCCGGCGGGCCCCAAAGAAGTAAAGTCGGGGGACCGCCGTCGCGCCCCCCTGCAAAAATGTGCCCAGGGGCCTGGGACCCCATCCCCGGGCCCTGAAGAAGTAAAATCGGGGCGCGCCGTTGCGCTCCCCGTGAAGATGAGGAGGGGCCCGGGACCCCATCCCCGGGCCCCGAAGTGAAGACGGGCATGGGGGAAGTGCCGAGCACTCCCCCGAGGACCGGAGAAGCCGGCGGCGTCAGACGCGTCTGCCCGCTGGAGCGGGCAGACCAGAAGTGAGGGGCCGGCTCCCGCGGCAGCACGTGAGGGTGCTGGCCGTGCGGGGAGCTGGCGGGGTCAGCCGGGGGTGGGCCCCCCAGGCTGCCCTCCACCGAAGCGGCACATGGGGGTCCCGGGTGGGACCGGGACCCCGAACAAAAAGGAGACAAGCTGCACGGGGCCCGGGTGGAACGGGGCCCCTGAAGACCGGCAGAGCGGCCGGGGGTGGGCTCCCCGAGCTGCATCCCCTTACCTGGGGGTCCGGGTGGGACTGGACCCCCACCGAGGCCGGCAGAAGCGGCGGGAGGCCGCCGGCTGCAGCGCGGCTCTCCCCAGCACAGCGGGAGAGCCGCTAATAAAATATTCATGAAATGGAGCACGAAGCGCCCCAGAATGCCTTGCCAGGCATTTGGAAATCTGCAGTTTTGGTGCTTGGTGGCCCCCAGAGGAGGGGGGTCACCCTCAACTGTGAAAAAGGTGCTGGGGGAGCTGCTGGAGAAGCGCAGTCTCCCCCCCAGCACGAAGAGAAGTCCCTCCCTAAGTCACATGGGGACCTGAAAAGAATAACCCCTCAAGGGTTCAGCCAGCATTTAATACCTTCTAGGCTGGAACTTTTGTTCTACAGCTGAGGGTGTATTGAGAAGTGCATCACGGAGTGAAGTGCTGAGTTGGGGATGTCTGGAGATGGGCATTCCCTGGAGGTGAAAAGGTGTAATTGCATCAGAAATGCATTTACTGAGGTTATTTCTTTTAGAGGGACTGAAGGCCACATGTGTAATGTGAAGTACTTGTGTAAGGTGATGTCATAAGCAAAGTGGGGTTATGTTGCCAGACATTCCTGCTAGGGTGTCTGGCTGTATATGCGTAATCCTGTGATTTCATCTGTGATGCCTTTAGGGGTTGTAATTGCAATGCATTCTAATGATCCACAAATGTGATGAGTACTGTCATTCTAGAGTGATGCTCAAACATGTATTCTTGCTGCTGCGCTTAAGTGAAGAACAACCCAGACTGTTAGCCCTGAAGATGTAAGGGTGCATACTGTATGGACAATATGAGATGCTCAGTCAGGGTTATCTGTCACCAGGGCAGGTGTACCTATTTTTACTGCGTGTTGAGGTAATGGGGTGGGTCGCCACTAGGATGGTGCCAGTGCGCAGGGCCCTCGCTCCAGGTTATGTTCAACTAACTGCATTGGGGGCAAGATGATGTGCAACACATGGGAGTGGTGGTACTAGACCCCACCCCCCTGCGGGAGGGGTGGAGATGTTACACAATGTCACAAAGTAATTCCAACAGCTTATGTATATTTGTAAATTGGTGCATAGTATTAAGTAGTGTGGGTGTTTAATAATGTACTCTTACTTTTATAAAGCAAAGTACAGACTGGACAATCAATTATTGAGTGTTATTTCTGCGCACCTGCAAATGGCGATTACTAGCCCACACCACCTCCCTTGAGTAAGCCTCAGACTGCTCTGCAACGCTACCCTCTGAGAGTCAGGCGCTACAATTGGGTGTTTGGTTCCCAGAGAAGGACAAATGTAGTCATGTTATTTGTGCAGGCCTCACAGATACTGCCTCATTTTCCAACAACTTGTAAGATGGCAGATAGGATATCTGTGACGTTTATGATGGAGTACCCATCCACCAAACTCTGAATCAGGGCCTTAGATGTTAGTTGTGTAAGTGTTACGCTACGTTTCCTGAACTTGTAAAGCACATTCATACCTATAAATGCCTTTTGGAGCTAACGTGCAGCTGCAACTTAAAATGGCCAACAGCTTTATTTGGGGATAACTGGGTCCTTAATTGTTTTTAAATCATTAATGCCAGTTGCGGAGCATAAGAAGAGAGTAGGACCTTTCCAGAGTATGGATGCTGGCAAGTGCTAGGACATTCAGTCGGACGCCCTGGCTCATAGTTTTGCCTCATGTCACACGTGAAACCAGCGGCTGAGAGCCGGGCAGGACTGGCCACTGTGGCACTCTGGCATTCCTTGGTGGACTGCACCCTTGGGGCTACTTTCAGAGTAGTATGAGCTGCCATTTCCCATTCATGCTGCCATAGACCCATTCTAGTTTCAGGCTCCTGCAGTCTGCATCTGTTTGAACCTTTTTGTCCATGGCTGATGTTGGTTTCCAGTCCAGCCCTGGCTGAGAGGCTCTTAGACCCCTCAGGGCAGAATTTTCATCACAATGCAACAATCAAAGTTGTAATCTTGTGATGAATTGACACACATGTTGTCTAAAGCATTCACCTTGAAAAAGAAGCCGAAAGAGTGAAGGTAACGCGGAGGTTGGGTTTAAAGGTTTCTCAAGCTTCCCACCTATAGAGAGGTAGAGAATCTAACCTACGTCTGCAATAATGTGATGTGTGGAGCAGAGAATGATGTAAGGGGAATATTTTGAGTCTAAGAGAATGATAAGCAAAGACTAAACCGGAAATGTGAGATAGTATGTGCTTACTTAGAGGGTGCCTGATAAATGGAACAGACTGACCCAGAGGTGAATATTTAAAGGGTGTTAGGATTTACGGTGTAACACAGAAGGCCCCTTGCCGGAAGCATGTCAGGGGAAGTACATACATCCAGCAGGAACCACCACAAAACAGTAGATGGGAAATGAGCAGCTGGAATGATCTTATAGGATCTTGTCTGTGATGATGTTTTATTTCATGGGCTAGGTATTTCTGTCACTCTGATGTTTGTATCAATCTATCATCCTGAATGACTTTATGATTAAAAAAGGAACAATCTCATGCTCGACTTTTTTAATAAAGCCCTCTTGTTACTCCCTTAAAAATTACATTTCACATTGTCTTTTATTCTCCATGAAAGTACGTTTTTATCATACAGATTGGTTTTGGGCTGATCTGACAATGATCTTGTTCACATAGTTGTTTTAAAGACTATAAAACCACTGTTTCATTTTGACTTCAGGTTCCTTACACTATTCACGGCGTATAGTTGCCAGGGGCGGCCAACAAGGCTTGTGGGTGGGGGGGCCTTTGTGCAGGGGGGGCGCGGGCTGCTTTTTAAAATAAATAAAATTTACCTTGCCGCCGCCGGTTCCCGCGTCTTTTCTCCTGCTCGCCTGTGTCCGACTCCAGGTCGGAACAGAAAGCAGGCAGCCAGGCTCCCACCCCTAAGCCAATCACGATGCTCCAATGGAGCGTTGTGATTGGTCTGAGCACTGTAACATGATGCTCAGCAAGGGGCTGGAGGGGTAGGCATGTTCTCCATGCAGGCCGTCATGCAGCCTGCATGGAGAACAGGGAAGTGTGCATGACTGGTCATTGCACACAGGAGTGTTCTGCCACTCCTCCCCTGCAGCTCCGCCCCGCCCCCACATGCACTGTCGCAGCAGGAGGACAAAATAAAATGATAATAACATTCCGTTATTATCATTTTATTTTTTCCTATCTTTGCTTCTCCTGGCAGTGGGGCGACGCTCCTCTGCCTTAGTGGAGTAGCCGCCACTGATAGTTGCATGTGATATTCTTGAAGGGACCAGAGGATTATTATGTGAAATTGCTGGCTTTATGATTGGTTGATAAAAAGTAATATGCATCCTCATTTATTCAGAAAATGAACTTTGCTTTCACACATGCTAATGTAATATCTGTTACTTTCAGTGGTGGGATACTGGGATGGTATCAACGAAAGTGCATTTTCCACAATAGGCACTTTGAGGCAGGCTACTGGGATATTGCTGTTATAACCATGTGGTTGGTATCAAAG
This sequence comes from Calotriton arnoldi, assembly GCA_963921515.1. Taxonomy (NCBI): domain Eukaryota; kingdom Metazoa; phylum Chordata; class Amphibia; order Caudata; family Salamandridae; genus Calotriton; species Calotriton arnoldi. The sequence goes on along the minus strand of CAWUFW010022245.1, from coordinate 23,118 downwards.
TCCACATGTACAATCCTATTTTCAAAGCAAGGCTCTATTCCTCATAGAATTCTACAATGTTTTATTGCATGGAAGTAATTGTAAGCAATAAAAAGAAAGATACACTGGGCCAGATGTACGACCTGCCAAATAGCGACTTGCAAATTGCATCGCTTTTGCGACTCACAATTTGCGACTCGCTATTTGGCATGTACAACAGTGTCTTGGACACTGTTTGCGGTCGCAAAACATTAGTACATGGCTATGGAGTCGCTATTTGGAAGGGAACGCCCATTCCAAATACCGAGTCGCAAAACAGTATTTTGCGAGTCACAATTTATTTGCGACTCGCAAAATGCTGTTTGTACATGGGCCCATGGTTTTTAGCGTGCGCAAACGGGTCTAAGACCGGTTTGCGCACGCTAAAAACCATCCTACATCTGGCCCACTGCTACTAGCCATACGCAGTAAAACACATTCAATTCATTTGAAAGCATGAATATGAAAAAGGGACATCATAAACACCAAATGCATATTTAGTAGAGTAAAATATGTTAAAAAAAAAGTGCACAATTAACATTTCCATCTTGTTGCCAAGACACTGTTAATTTGTATGAAAGCAGAATCATGAATTCAAGTCAACACGTTTTTGTTACTGGGCTTTCATTTAACAATTGAGAGTTATGGCTGTTGCACAAATGTAACCAGTCCAACCATTAAAGATTACTTATAAAGTGAAGGCCCAGGCTTTTGTAGACACTGTTTGGTGTACATGGAGCGATCGTGCAAACCTAAGCATGCCATTTGATAATATTAAAGAAATTATGATACTCAATTACATTAATGCAATGTATAATTATGAAAAGAGGCCAAGGATAGAATGGGCCTGCAGGGAAAACGGATTTGTACATACAGACAACTATTCCAAAGTGGTTGAGTCCTGGATTTGCATTTCTTATTTATTTTATTTATTTAAGGAATTTTATTATAGCACGAACATGACATGTCCGGATATCAAAGCACTGTACAAATAGTAAAACAAGTCAAACATAGAAAACACAGGCAATAAACAGATAAAAATGCAGTTAGCAGTATGTTGCACAAATAGCAAATGGGTTGTAACAGTAAAAGCAAAAAAGAACAGGCAAGAAACAAAATATATACAATGAAAACAAGAGACTTAGAGTACTCAGGATACAGAAATGTATATAGGAAAGCTAGTCCGAACTTTGTGAGACCAGAACTACTATTCAGCAACAGCATTTTGAATTCTTTTTCGAAGGAGGTAGACCAAGGATTACATCAACTTTCAGGAGGAATTGCATTCCATATTCTAAAAGCAAGACCAGAAATGGAAAAATTATAAGTCTTCTTTTTGTTGAACTTCTGTGGCTTTAACAATAGAGTTAGAACTTCTTAGAGAGCGACTCCCACCCGATAGTTCAAGTTTTTTTTGTCCGGTAGATGGGACTGTAGTGATGAAGAGCCTTATGGGTCATGCAGGCTATCTTAAACTGAATTATGGTTTCAAACGGGAAGCCAGATGAGATAATTCAGATCTGGTGTAATGTGGATGCGTTTATTGGATCCCATGATGCGCCTAGCAGCTGAGTTTAGAGTGGCCCTTAAGGGAGCGAGCCTGGCTTTGGGTAGTCCTGCAAGAGTGGCACTCCCGTAGTCTAGGCGGGAGATGACTGGGGATTGGACTGCTAAGTCATCTGGGGGGGGGGGGGAGAAGGGTTTGATTTTCCTCAGAGTGTTCAAATGGTAATTAGCTCCTCTGGTAGTTGCACTGATGTGCTCTCGCATATTGAGGTACTTGTTCAACGTAATGCCTAAAGATCTAGTAGAATCAACTACATGTGGGGCGCAGTCGAGCGCTGTAAGCTGTTTGAGCCATATATCTATCGGAGTAGAGAGATTGTAGGGGACGTTCAGGAGAAATTCTATCTTGAGTGTATTTAGCATAAGGTGATTGCGGATTATCCTTTGTTGGGTTTTCAGTAGGGCGAAGTAAAGAGTTTTGATATCTTCATGTGGGAAAATTTTTAAGTATAATTGTGTGTCATCCACGTACATGTGGTATTGTATATTTGAGTGTGTAAGAACTTCTATAAGCAGTTCCATGAACAAGTTGAATAGAGTAGAATGTGGATCCTTAAGGTACTCCAATCAAGACCGGAGTAATGTCCGACAGGGTTTAAATTACTTTGATTCGTTGAGCTTTATTATGAAGAAAAGAGGAAAACCAAATTAGGATGGTATCAGATCTACCTCCTTCAAAAAATATTTTAAAATGTTTTTGCTTAATACATACCGTTTCTCCAAAAGGTTTATCATGTTGTCATGTTTGACCATGTCAAACACAGAGGAGAGATCAAGGAGTATAAGCAGGCAAGGTTTGTTCTCATCGAGTAATCTCAAGGCATTATCTACAATGTGTGTTAGAGCTGTTTCAGTGCTATGACCTGTTCTGAAGCCAGATTGGCAATGGTCAAGGAGATGAAACTGTTCGATGTTGTTGCAGAGTTGTATGTGCACACATTTCTCTAGTAGTTTTGCTAGTCTCATTCTGTTAGTAATAGGACGGAAACTGTTGAGATCAGACAACTCAGCAGTTCTCCAAAGAAAGATCAAAGACTATTAGTAAGAGAGCTAATGAGAAATTAGCATTGTGAATGGAGTCATCTTGCCCAAAATGGGGTGTTAGTGAAGAGATGACCTGGACATCCTGCTGGCAAGGAGTAGAGGGAAAGAGAGTACAGGAGAGGGGAAGAGGGAGCAGGACATTAATGAAGGTAGAAATCACTGGTGGGAGAAAACCGTATGTGGAAAAGAGGGCTGATGGAAAGGTATGAACCAATGTAGGCTGCTAAAGAGCAGGTAGATCAAGCCAGGTACCACACTGAATAAAACAACGCCGACTGGGTGACACATACAGAAATCAAACATATAGACAAACAGATGGTCCCAGATAACACAGACAAAAGGTTAAAAGCACAAAGGCAAGAGCAAAATGAAGGACCCAGGAATATGCAGACATAGCATTGAATGAACAGATGGATGCTGTAAAGTTAATGCCAGCTTCATGTGCAATTAATCATTATCTCTCTTGTCCTCTTCTTTCCACTCTCCTGTTTCCTCCACCATTTTGAGACAGTGTTAGCATTGCATAAGATGCTATACAAGAAAGCAAAATCTCAGACAGATCCCTCCACAACAAATGGCTCTCACCAAACACCATTAATGTCACCTTCCCAATGACCAGGACTACATCACACCTCAATGTGAATGAATCCCATAACACCATAACCCTCCCTAACGTGCAGCTACACTTAAAGCGAAAACAAAGAGCTGGACAAAACAAAGTGAACCTAAAATAAGTCTATCACAGCAGCATCAGTGTTATATACATTGTCAGTAGTCTGCCTTATCCACCTACAACTAAATTATATGCTAAATATCTATAGATCTGCTATTACCACTCTCTCAACTTTGCCACACAACAGAGACCTTGACTTGCTTGCTGTCACTGAAACCTGATTATAATCCAGTGTCTAATACTGTAATTAACACACTACTATCAGATGGATACTACATTCTGCAACAAGACAGACCTGTAAAGATGCAAGGGGAAGTTATACACATTTACAAATAGCACCTAACCTGCAACTTCATTGAGACCGAATATTTTGCTATATTTGAATGTCTTACTACCAGCATTCACAACAACTAGAATACACAGATCAGAGTCAGCATCAGCTACCACCCTCCAGATAAACATAATGCTTTCATTGCTGATCTTATCGAATTTATGGTCAATTAGATTCTCAGCTCTCATGTCAACATATTCATCTGTGACATCCAGGGGCACTAGTACAAATAGAAAAAAAACACGCCAGGTTCCTAATAGGAAAACCTGTTAAAGGCCTACAATGTCTCTGAACTCTTATGCTAATGAGCAATGATTACTACCCTCTCTGTAGAAGTCTGGGAAAGGACAGGGAAGGGCTGAGAGTGAAACACTGGACAGGAGTTAACTCTCAGACTAAAGTCTGTGCAGGTGGGGAGTGGTATGGGAGTTTTCCTGACAGGAATATGAAAAGTCACTGCACCAACTGTAAGACAACTGAAGACTGCAGGTTAACATGGGGTGCAGACTGTCTCAACCTAAAAGGAGCACAACAGAAGTCAGGCATAATGGTTTCTGCAGCACATGTATGTGTGCTCAACCCCTTACAGAGGAGGATACTGACAGGAGGTCCCTGGATGCCACTGAAAACCAAACTAGCTAAAAGAGTAAACATGAAAAATAAAGGATGCCTAGAGGTGTCTTGAACAACAATACAAACATCAATGTGGAAAAGGTAGTAAACAGAGGGATTAAAACAAAATATATGAGGGATGCATAAACAGTTGCAAACAAGCATGAAGCAGAGAGCAACAACAACTAAAGGCACATTGCTAGGTGTCAACTCCATGTTAGAGAGACCCTTCAATACTGACTTTGCCTAAAAACCAGAAAGTGAAAGGATCAGAGAATAAAATCATTTTAGTTATTCAGTATTAATGTCCTTTCAGTTTCCATTGTCCTGTTCTTCATAGTTTACAACTTCAAATAGCTGTATAGCTGATCTATGCTATGAAAAATACTGGCAGCTCAGTGACCATCTAAAAACCTTTCAGTCAAGAATGGGGTTATTAATTCGGGAGTCGAGAAGAGTGGGGAACACTTGCAACTCAATAAACCCACTCTGGTTAGTTGGAAATAAAGTTCTGATAGAAGTTCTGCTCAAACCCTGGGAATTATGGCAGAAGCAGGGGGCCTTCCCCAGAAAAGTGTAAGTTAAAGTGAGGCTTTACCCAACATTTCAAGTAAAGAACACAACCACCATGAAATTCCCAAACCAATTTAGAAAAATAGAGAAAATGAAATGCACAAAAGACACCAAGAGTATTAAATAGGTTAAGACCAAATTTATGAAGTTAAAAATCAAAAGGCGCCTAGGAAAAGTAAAGTATAATTGAAAAACAACAGTTTGTAGTGGTCCAGGACCTAGGCACAATTTCGGCTTACCACGATAAATCAGAGGTCAGATACACCAAGTGGGTCGTCTCAGTCAAATATTTTGCATTCAGACTTATGGCTCTATATAGACTTTGGCAGATGGAATACGGTGTCACAAGTGCAGTGGTGGTACCATTTGTCGTATTGGAGTGCACTGCCTATACCACTTTAAGTATGGTGAACAGGAGGGGCGTGGCCAAAGGCAGAGGAAAATGGCCGCAAGCTAGTGAAGCTCTGGCCACCTGAAACCCTCCACGCCGTGAATATCCGCAATAATCTGTGAAAAGGATGCAGAAGCTAACTGTTCCCCACCCTTTGGCAGACATTGATTAACATTCAAAGACCTGACGTGCTTCGGCTCGATACAGCCGACAAGATCCTGTCGTGGCCTGTGGGAGGCTCCCGGACGGAGAGCTCACCGAAGCATTGGCTGCTAGGTCGGAGTGGAGAAAAGAGGCATGGCGGGCGTCTGCAGACCCGCGATGGGGTTTGAGTCTGACGAGAGAGCCGTCGCTTACCCCTGAGTGAGTACCTGAGGCACGGTCGAGTGCAGCTGGCTACAGCCTGCAGAGGTGTGTGAAGGCCCTGGGCGGCAGTGCAAGCAGAGCCCCGACCGCGAGAACAGACTGCGGGACAGAGACACGCTATCGAGCGCGGTGGGGGAGGAAGTGAAGGCCGTGTACCTGGTGTGCTGTGTTCTTTCGGCCGGGCGGCTGTCCCGGTGGTGGGGTGAGAGGACGCCAAGAACCTGGGGCGACCCTATGAATACGATGAGCCTCGGGGGTGACCGCCCGGTTGAAATAAAATTGTGCAGGACGAGTGAGAGCAGCCAGATAACAGCCAGATAATAGGCGACCCGGGCCTTCCCCTGAGAGTGTTCCACCCCACCAGTGAGTGCTGTGACGATAGTGTGAGACCGCCGGACAGGCCAAACAAAGCCCATACTGACCTGGGGGCCCCTCGGAGGGTGGTATGGCCTGTGGCCCGATCCGGAGGAGGGGCCGTGCCGAGGAGGCCTGCTGAGTTGATGAGGAGATGTGGATTTCACAGCTTCTCGATCCGTACCCCCTCCTGCCTGTGGCACAGCACCAGGTGAGACTGGGGCAGGAGATCGAGCCGACGCGCCCCTGGGAGGACCCGTCCTGCAGTGGGGTAATGAGAGAAGGGGCCCTGGCTGACGCGCCGAGATCAACTGGCCAATACACCCACACCGTGTTAACACAGGACCTTTTACAAGAATAGGGCCATTAGGGGCACATTGGATAACTACTATGAGACTTGCCACATGCTCGACGCTCCGATAATGGCACGCAATGAACACGACTCTCTGTGGGGAGTCGAGGGCTTAGGAGGAACTCGGGAAAGGGCACACAATACACTTCGAAACACACTTGAGGGTGAACACGCTGTAGGCAAAACACTGAAGTCACTAGAGGAACATGCCACTTGGTGGGATGGGGACGAAGACGGATGAGAGACTTAGACTGTTATCCTGGAACGTGAATGGTCTGGGGGACAAACTCAAGCGAGGGATCCTGCTGCAATATATTAAGAGACAGTCCCCAGACATAGTTCTGCTCCAGGAAACGCACCTTGTTGGGAACATGTGTAAAGCCCTAACACGCTGGGGCTATAAGTTGGTGGCCCACTCTGGATTCATCACTGGCTCCAGGGGGTGGGAGTACTTCTACGGGGTGCCTTCCCCTTAACGATAGACCAAACTTGGACTGATATTTATGGGAGATACGCTGCTGTGACTGGAGCATGGGAGGGACACCCAATTACTATTGCATCAATATGCATACCCCCAGCGCTACACACTAAGGCATTTCAGGATTTTGGAGACCTGTTCCTGAAATTCCCCATGGGAAAGCTGATAATCGGAGCAGACTTCAATGCAGCAATGTCTGATTCCCTGGACCGATTCCCTCCTCGTGGACTTGACAGGAGAACAACACGACTTTCCGAATTTCTGGAAGCCATGGGTCTGGTAGATGTCTGGCGTACACATAATCCTGAGGGGCAGCAATTCACCTTTCACTCTAGGGCCCACAACAGTTCATCGAGAATCGACTATCTTATTACCACCGCAGGACAGGTGACCGGTTCAGAGGGATACGTCACTTGGCAAGGGGTATTTCGGACCATTCGCCTCTCTGGGCATGCTACCCGTCGGGGATGGGCCACAGGGAGGGAATACCAAGAATTAACCCGTGGTGTCTGAGAGGGCCCCGGGTGAGGAATGGGCTGTTGACGGGAATAGATCATTATTTGCGTGAAGATGAAAAGTCGGTGGACTCTGCAGTGACTCTTTGGGAGGTATTTAAGGTGGTGGTGAGAGACAATGCCATCTCCTTGATAGCTGGGGTCAAGAAAGAAAAATGTGTGCTAGTTAAAAAGCTATAGAGCGAAATTGCGCAACTAGAAGGGGAGCTACTAGGGGAGGGCGCGGAAAAAGTCAGTCACTTATTGAGGATAAAACTGAAAGAATACAAAGACCTTGTTGGGGAGGAAGCCAAAGCTAAAAAACGAATCACTCCACACAAGCTCTATGACGTAGGAGACAAGGCGGGGAAATTACTCGCCTGGCTCGACTCCCCCGAACGAGCTAGTAGGTTATTGCCCACACTCATTACAGATCTGGGAGAAACACTCCAAGATCTGCAGGCGATAGCGGAAGAATTTGCTAAGTTCTACAAACAACTCTACTCCTCAAACCTGACCTCTGATGGGCAGGCATGCGTGGAACTCCTGGAAGACATGTCCCTTCCCTGCCTTGGGCCGGAAGACCTAGAACTTCTAGAATCGGACATTGCGGAAGATGAAATAACCCAGGCCATTAATGCCCTCAGCTCTGGGAAGGCGCTAGGGCCGAATGGCCTCCCAATCGAACGCTATAAGATGGGAGCGACTAAGTTGGTCTCCCACCTTGGAAAAATGTACAATGAGAGCCTGGAATGGGGCACCCTCCCACGTGACCAGAGATTGGCCTCAATTGTGGTAATACACAAAGACGGCAAACCAAAAGACTGCTGCACTTCATATCGCCCCATCTCGCTGTTAAACGCAGAAGTCAAGATCTTATCCAAATTGCTGGCCTCACGACTAATGCAGGTCATTCCGAAACTGATACACCCGGACCATTTGGGATTTATGCCTGGCGGGAACACAACACTAAATCTTTGTAGACTACATGGGGTGCTGGGACGCATAGAGACAATTAGAGAAAACGCAATCGTGGTATCGTTAGATGCCAAAATGGCTTTTGATACCATCGAGTGGCATTATCTATTTGCAGTCCTGAGGAAAATGGGATTTGGGCCCAATTTTACGGCCTGGGTAAAGCTCCTTTAAAGTGGTCCACTTGCACAGATGGTGGTAAACAATACGACCTCTTCCTCTCTTCCCCCTCGGACGGGGGACAAAGCAAGTCTGCCCGTTGTCACCCCTGATCTTTTCATTAACGCTCAAACCTCTTGACGCTTGGATTCATAATGATCCAGTGATATGAGGTCTGCGATGGACAGGAGGGTGAGAAGATCTCATCTCTCTTTATGCCGACGATGTACTACTATACCTGGCAAATCCTAGGGCCTCGCTTAATAGAGTCATGAATATACTTACAAATTTTAAGAAGTACTCGAGATATACCATTAATTGAACCAAATCCATTGTCTTTGTGCTCAGTGGAGCCCCTCCCCCCCTGCCAAGGGGCTGTGAGGCCTCGATGACCAGCGTAGGTTTCCGATATTTGGGGATATACGTGACCACTGATCCGTCGCAATTCTACGATAAAAATCTCCTTCCCCCACTGCAGAGATTAAGGGGAGATGTGCATCAGTGGAGTTCCCTTCCGCTCTCGCTGCTGGGCCCAGCGGCGCTGTTTAAGATGATGGCTCTCCCGAGATTTTTATATTTACTACAAAATACCCCCTAGCCGGTCCCGGCCTCTTACTTTAAAGCCATAGAAAATGAACAAAGGTCGCTCCTGTGTGATGGTGGGCCTCCTCGAATTGCCACACAGAAACTGGTGAGGGGGTGGTACGACGGAGGTATCGGACTCCCCGATATACAAAGGTATTACTGGGCTTCACACATCATGATGATTAACCATTGACTACGCAAACCCCATGACGATCCTGCATTTAGGATGGACAAATACGTCCTGCCTGGGGCAGATACGAGAGAGCACTCTATACATCACCAAATCGACTAGCACTAACGGGCCCAACAAATCACACACTGAAAGTTTGGCACGCAGCAAATAAAAGTTTGGGCTGGGATAACAAAATTACACTTGCCTCCCCACTGTGGGATACAGACAGCCTCAGGAACCTTAGATACTCCAAGGGATTTTACAAATGGGACCTTATAGGTATTTCCTGGATCGGAGATTTGTGGGATCGAGGAGGGGTGGTCTCCTTCGAGGCTCTCCAGAAGGAATACGAACTCGCAGAGACTGAACGATTTAGATACATCCATATCAAACACGCTCTCCTAGGTGCAGTCCCAGGAGGCGTGAGTCTCCCGGAATCCTCGCCTCTTGAGGACAGGATTCTCACGGATTATATGGACCGTGGGGCCATCTCCCAGACTTACAAAAAAGCTAATCAATAACTCTCCTGAGCCCCTTACCAAGCTTAGACAACATTGGGTGCAAGATGTAGGAAACCTAGAAGATGAGGAATGGCAGGAGGCCATGTCTTCGCCAAAAGAGGTGGCAATCCCGGCACGACTCAGATTAGTTCAGCTTAAGATACTACACCGAATGTACTACTCTGGTCATATATTGGCCAAATTTACTCCAGAGGCAGATTCTACATGTGGAAGACACTGTGGACAAGAGAGTACCTTCTACCACATTATTTGGGAGTGCCCATGCATTAAGATGTACTGGGACCAGGTTACACGCACTATGGGGGAGACTCTAGAAAACACAATAGAACTGGAGCCTAAACAGTGCCTTTTAAATATATGGGGGGCAACAGACCTAAATAGCAAAGAGAGAACCTGGGCTAACCTGGGCTGGATGATAGCCAAGCTCAACATTGCGAGGTCATGGGGAGCCTAGGAGGTGCCTGCACTTCAGACATGGGAGCAAGACATGGACTGAAGTATGACCACCGAGAAGACAATCTATGAAAGCAGAGGCTGTCCTAAGAAATGGACACAGATTTCGGGTAAATAGAACCTCTTCAGGGATAATATATGTTCACCTCCCGTGGCCCTGTCCCGAGACTCCGTCCCAATAGACAATGAACAAGAACAGTAAACAAAGTTGAGACTTAAAATTGTTGAATATAACCATACTGAATGCCTTTTCCACGCCCATATTGTTTAACCTAAGCAAATGTGTTGTACACTTGTCATTGTGCCTATCTTACCTGCTAATACAAAAGAATTGTTAAAAAAAAAAAGTATGGTGAACAGGAAATCTGTCATGTGTTTACTGAATATCCTGTCTGCCAATCTCTAAAGAATGCCCTTAGTCTCCAACAGCAGAGACATTTTCCACTGCCCCTAGATCCTCATTGCAGGTTTCTGGGTACCAGGTCTCTTTCCAGCCGGGTTTCCAGCAGGATCCAATCTCTGTGATCAGCAGGGCCCTCTCTGAGTCAGGAGTCCTGCTTTTTGTGTGCCTGAAGCAGGTAAACAGAAGTCCAACTCTGTGACCCTTTATGAGTGGCTCCTGTCCCTGGGTGACACCAGGAGTCAGGAGTCGTTGAGTCTTTGTGTGAGTCCCTTTCTTCCAGTAGGAATCAGGAGTCTACTTCCAGCTGAGCCTTCTTTTACTGATGGAGTCTTCCCAGGTTCAGGGATGTTCTTAGGAGGTGGTGTTTGAGGCGCCAACTTAATTCTGTGCACTAACCTGTTAGTGGAGAAATTCTGCCACCCAACCATAAACTCTCTCTCCTACTGTGACTAGGGACTGGCTATCTGTGAGTGTCCCGGGAAAGAATTGGTAACCTCAAGTGCATTTAAACTGCAGAGCCGAGCCATGATCACATGCTTTAACTGAGTCACAGGCTACATCAGGATTTGTTGATCCTGAAGTCTAAAAAATCCATAACCATGGCATGGCCAGATGCTTGACTTTCCTCCCTGCTGATGAGAGGAAGCCTCTGCTTGGGCTTCGCTCTTCATTTCTTTTTTCTCTGCTTGGGCTCATCTCTTCACCTGTGTTCATGGCTACCTCGTCCAGATTATCTTTAGGCCAGATGTCTAGAACATCTTCCCAGAAGTTTTCTGTTTGTGACATTTCTTAAATTTCCTTCTGCAGCATCACCTCAAAGACATTCTGTGCATACTTGGAACTATTCGTCATCTCCTGGGACTGTGTTCAGAAGCCCTGGGTTTGTGATAGCTGGGGAGTGATATATATTAATTGTTTGGATTATGGAGCTTCTCTTATGCTCTTGTGCTGTCTCCTGCATCTACCTACTGGAATTATGCCATGCCCTCAATCCTGTGCTGTAAGAACTGCCTTGTGGGCCTCTGTAGTATCATATGGAGATTAGGTATGAACCTTTGATTCTAATCGGTGTCTCAAGTTGAGGAGCATTAACAACTGCAGTGGGACATAGGAACGAGACCAGTCTCATGATTATTTTTTTGATTATAACAAGATAAAGGTAATGTAACACTGATATGCTGAGTGTTTACCATAGTGCATTAGTTAATACAGTAAAGTTTGTGTATGTCCTATTTCCTGTGGATTGTTACCATTCATGAGAAATTCATGTAAATGAAAAAACGATGTGTTTTAAGTTGATGTATGAGATTAACAATAGTCTTGTGCTGTTCAGTATAAAAAAAAGCCATCACTCTTGGCAGACAGCAGAAAATCTGAGAAAATCTACATCTGAATAGATCAACTGTGAGACTACAAATGGATGACATCTCTTGCACGCCTTCCCTGATATCCCGACCCTATCCCCCTTTCCTCCTCTTTAGTGTCAGCACAGAGGGCAGTCTTGGACATGTTTGTTGCTGTCATCCGGGAAGGAGACTGGTGGGTTTCGAGTAATTCCTGCAGCAATATTTGGCTGTACAAGTTAGTGGTGATTTGAGCCTGAAAGACGGCCAAGCCCACAGAACCTTACTGCCTGAACAACATGAATGTAGTTCTTTCTGACAACACTCTGGACATCTACGACATGGCTGTGGCTCTAGGGATGACAGTCAGAGCTCTCCATCTGTGGTCACTTTAGCTAGCATTAAGGCAGAGTTATAGACCCTTCGTCTAGAAAAAGACTCGCTAAGGACACAACTAGAACAGTACCAACTCAGGGGAGAACCCTGGCCCTTGTCCAGGCCAGTTGCACACTGGCCTCCACTCAGAACCCTCTTGCAACCAACTCACCTCCTAACATCCATACTTCAGCCCAGACTCACTTCTTCAATCCCATAGGAACCTGTCTTTTGCCTCTAACAGTGATCATGCTATCCCTTTGGCTCCACCTGAGCGCTTTCATGATGATAATGTGAGCTGTGTGATTACCAGCCAACAACTGCTCTTGTGAACTTGTGGCACCTAGATTTGTCTAATTAATTCATATGAGGAATTAAATCCGAAAGGCAAAAAAAAAAAAAAAAAAGCACAACAAACACAAAGGTCTGTACAACTAAATATATCACATATATCCAATGAAAATCCAATCACAGTAATTCATTCAAAAAGGTGCTCCATGTGTATAGAGTGAAAAAGTGTTCATGCAGTGCATCAGATAAAGAATAGTGACTGTACATATAAACAGAAAGCAAATTGAGATACCTTAATGGGCCTGTCCAACCTTTACAAATTTAGAGTCTCTCATAGATGGGCTCCCTTCATCTCTCCTATGACACCCAAAAGTGGAGATACAGTACAGGCAGCATATAAAAATCATCAACGTTTAAAGCCTCTTGTGCAGAATGTGCTTTTTAAACTAAAAGAGACCTCACAGACATTGATCTCAAAGCTTTCAAAAACATGGTTTCCTGTCTAAAAACTACTCTGACTCCATGTACTGACCCAGGCCTACTTATCTGAGAAAACAACCATAAACGTATTCACATCATGGACAAATGTGCCCCATCTATCACTGAATTGCAAAAGAGAAAGAAAAAACTCCTACTGGAATTATCACCAAGTAAATCAACAAAGGAAACCACTGAAAAGAGTTCAGTGTAAATGGAAGAAGCACCCATCTGGAGTTATTATCACAAGAAGCAATACCACAAGCTGCACATTCAAGAAACTCCTATATGAAGTTAAGCACACCCTACTCAAAAGCAAACCAAATAATCCTAGAAATTGCCCTACAAAGTTTTCAGCATCCTAAAGTAACAATCCTCCACTCCTAACCACCAGCTCCATGAATCAATATAAAATGATTTTGCCAGCTAATTTTCTAACAATACAGTTTCTTCCAGGAATGAAATCAACACTGTCCCAATAAAAAACAATATATTCTGACCTTTATCTCAAAGGAATTTTCAGCCAATGATGAACTTTTGCTCCAGTCGCTGTACAAAAACCTTGAAAAAGCAATAACTGGAAACAGACAACTGCTATACTCTGATGATCCCATCACACCATCCAAAGCTAAAGAATATAGGAATGCCCTTAAACCTCTCTGGCTAATTTTCATCAGCACCCCACTGCATAAAACCAGTTATATATGACCTCGGATATAGAAAGCTGGAATAGAGCCCTATTACCCCCACACAACGGATCATTTCAGGACTATTACTAGCCTGCCATACTCAGAAAAATACTCAATAGATGTGTGGCCCTCAATCTCAAGGAGCAAGGTAATCAGAGTGAACTTCTAAGGCCTTTTCAGTCATGATTTAGATCCAGACAAAGCATCCTCAAGGTCATCTCTTTAGCAGAGGGAACTCATGTCTCCTGGTGCTACTTGACCTAACCTGAGTGTTCACTATGATTGGGCATAATATCCTACTCGCTCTTCAATAGGAGCGTGTGGGTTTCAAAGACACTCTTGCAGATTCTGACACAAAACATTTTCAACAGGCGAAAATTGGCAATTCTACTTTAAAACAAACCGCTACACCTTTCAGCGTACCACGAGGTTCGATATTTGCTCCTCCATTCAGTTCAATTTTTGTGTTTAAGCTCTCAGTAAACTCACGCCAAAACACTGCGTCTCCTTTCGCCAATACGCTGAAGATCCCAGATTTAACTCAAAATGGATTGCTCAAATAGTCCACTGACCACATGCACAGCCAAAATGCATACATCGATGAACGATATGAAACTAAAACTCAGCTCATGGAAAATTGAGTTCCTTATTCTTTAAATTAAACATAACGGTGAACTACCAGCAGATTGGACTGACCATGTGAACCAAATAGGCAACCCAGCAAAATTTGTCTCTTCTGCTAAATCTTTGGATGTCAGGCTAGACTCAAATTCAGCATGGACACCCACATCAGGGCAATTGCAAAGGGTGCTAACTACCCTGTCAGACTCCTTCGGAACATTTCACATTCCTGCTTAGATCCAATCCGAATTTAGTAGAAGCAATGGTCATATCCAGATTTGAATAAAGCAACGTTCTATTGACAGGCCTCTCTATAAGGCTTGAATCGTGCAACTAAAAACAGTTCATTAACCTGCTGTCCGTTTTATTTCCAGAACAAGAATATTCAATCAAATCTCCCTAGTTTTGGCATCCTTGAACTGGCTGTTTCTAGAAGCTCGTAGCATATGCAAGATTGATAGTATCACATGCAAGGCAAGACATATGGATACCAGAAAATACCTGGTAAACAAACTGTTCTTAGCAGGGGGAAGCAAAGACTCACAGGGGACTTCACAGTGGCCCAATCTCCCTAGGTTTAAAAAAGTACCACCATGAATCTGTCAATGCCCTGATTTTTTGGAACTTCCTCCCAAATAAAATCAGCACGGCCACCTCTTTTGCAATATTCAAGTCTTGAAGAATCACCTATTAACTAATTAGTTACCTTAGGCTCCTGCTATATTTGTGTAACATCTACTGATGTAAAGGGAGATGTGTCTTCACCATCCTGCATCTTTCTCCTCCTGTGTATAATATATTTCCCAAGCACGCGAAGCGCTCTAGCCCCCTTTAATATGGTAAAAATTATCCCAAACAAAAATCAAAGAAATAAAATTAAAAATGCTTGTTGGTGCCTGTACATGGGATATTGTGCGTCTGTTGTTGTCTGTTCATGAGTTCATGTTTATCTCCTGGTCTGTGTTTGTGGGTATGTGTAGGCACGTTAGTGTGTATATATGGAAAGATGTCTACAGGTATGTTGCTCTATCTGCATACATTTATAGGTATATACGCTCTGTCAATATGTGCATCAATGTTGTATGTTTATGTACACACACTGTACAAAAGTCAAACTTATGAATGTAGCAGCACTTTTGAAATTTTACCAACACATTTTTTTAGAAGCAACTTAATGATGTATGTTGCATAATTACCAAATAATTGGCTCAGAAAGTATGAAAGTAGGTTCGAAAGATCATATATGGCTGGGATGTCAAATGATGCATGGAAAAAACATACTGTCTGGGGTATAGCTTTAGCAAGGTACAACAAAAGAGCCTTGATAAACAACAATCTCATTCATGACACGGAAAAAATGTACCAGCGACTCTAATGGAAATGTCAAAACTTCATATTTATTTAAAGTCCATGTGGCACTTTGGCCACATACAAGCAAACTATGTCACACATAATAATGTGCTTATCAATTGCCGATAGATGGAATTCAGGATGTGATAGCATTACACCAATGTACACCATCAAAAATTGTATCTGTATTTATGAACGCTTGTAAAATAACCCATTTCATTTTCAGAAAAACCTCCAACAGTAGTAGAACATTGGAATGTTGGGAGCTCCATTGAAGACAATGGCGTGCCTCTGGGCTTATAATGGCTGGTATAAGCCTTCTGCTTCAACATTCCAATGTTTGTCTTCCTGTTTCTCCCTTTTTCGGCAGTGGGTGGAATATTCTAATAGCCCTTGTGCCTCTGTCTATACCAGTTGCTCAAGGCCCTCACCCTCGTTACAGGCCCTCGCCTGGGACTCGGGCCTACAACACATACTATAGCTTTATAGCCCGCAGTAGCGGGCTCTACCGGCTAGTAAAGGCCCGCTCCAGCGTTAAAGGCCCGAGCCGAAGGCGAGGGCCTTTAACAAGGGAGCTGGACTTTAATATCCGGTATAGCCCAGCTACAAAGGGCTATAAGGCTATTAGAACATTCTGCCACTAGAGGGCAGAATGTTCTAATAAATAAAACAAAGGCATCTCGAAGCCCGAGGAGATTTAAATCCCCTCGAGCTCCGAGAGGCCTTTGTAAAAACATTGGAATGTTGCTTTGCGGGCCTTTACCGGCCCATAAAAGCACGGAGCACTCCATTGTCTTCAATGGAGTGCTCCACATTCCAATGTTCTAATTGTTTTTACATTGTGAACAGGTATTCTACTTATTCCGCTTTGTGAATGCCAGTACCGTTTCAGCTCTTGGTGACCCATCCTTATTTTGTGACAGCCAGATATAATCCCCCATAATTTTATGAATCCCAGTACATGCTCCACATCATCAATGGGATTCTTCTTAGTCTACTTCTCTGTGTTTGTGGGAGCACATTCATGTGCTCATAAGGAGATCCTCCCACAAACATCTTGTTCCTAGGAAGCATTTGTTTAATATGCAGATTATGTTGCTTTTACTAAGAAAAGACACCTTTCCAATAAGACTTCGGTGTTTTCATTTCTTTGTGCCAGACATGAAAAACATGTTACAGCAAACAAATGATGGACGGAATGCTGACAATGCAAGCATTCTCCCCCAATCAAAAGATCTGGGTTAAATCCATCGTTCTTTTGCCCACTACGCCATCCCAGTCTTGACCCTGTGCCCCATGGGAACAGTCCAGACCGAACTGCCAGACCAGGTCCTCCCTGGACCGGAAACAAGCATCCTGGGACCGGTTTCAGGGCCCTTCTTCAGCCAGGCTAGCTTGAATCCAGTGGCACAGTGAACAAGGGACCCACGTCTGGGCATACCCATCCCACTTAGGGCGAAAAGTGTTACAGCAAACAAATGATGGACGGAATGCTGACAATGCAAACATTCTCCCCCAGTCAAAAGATCTGGGTTAAATTCATCGTTCTTTTGCCCACTACGCCACTACAGTTTGGATCCAGCCATATGCAAATCAGTCTTGACCCTGTGCCCCATGGGAACAGTCCAGACTGGCAGTTCGGGCTGGACTGTTCCCACAAGGAACAGGGTTAAGACCGATTTGCATATGGCTGGGTCCAAACTGGGGTGGTGTGGTGAGCAAAAGAATTATGGATTTAACCCAGATCCTTGTGACTGGGGGTGAATGTTTGCATTGTCCAGCATTCCGTCCATCAATTGTTTCCTTTGCATATGTCGCCCTAAGTGGGAAGGGTATGCCCAGACATGGGTCCCGTGCTCACTACACCACTGGATTCAAGCTAGCCTGGCTGATGAAAGGTGATGCCCTGAAACCGGTCCCAGAATGCTTGTTTCCGGTCCAGGGAGGACCTGACTTGGCAGTTCGGGCTGGACTGTTCCCACTAGGAACAGGGTCAAGACCGATTTGCATATGGCTGGGTCCAAACTGGGGTGGTGTGGTGAGCAAAAGAATGATGGATTTAACCCAGATCCTTGTGACTGGGGGTGAATGTTTGCATTGTCCAGCATTCCGTCCATCAATTGTTTCCTTTGCATATGTCGCCCTAAGTGGGAAGGGTATGCCCAGACATGGGTCCCGTGCTCACTACACCACTGGATTCAAGCTAGCCTGGCTGATGAAGGGTGATGCCCTTAAACCCATCCCAGGATGCTTGTTTCCGGTCCAGGGAGGACCTGACTTGGCAGTTCCCACAAGGAACAGGGTCAAGACCGATTTGCATATGGCTGAGTCCAAACTGGGGTGGTGTGGTGAGCAAAAGAATGATGGATTTAACCCAGATCCTTGTGACTGGGGGTGAATGTTTGCATTGTCCAGCATTCCGTCCATCAATTGTTTCCTTTGCAGACATGAAAAACAGACACAGGACTCACTTGGTACCATCTTGCAAAAACATCTGATGCTCCAAGGTTCTGTAGACACTCTTGAAGCTCCAGCTGTGCTAAATGTCTCAGGGGAAAGCACTGGCAAAGCCAATAGATCTGGCTTTAGGGAAGATACAGGCATGCATTAATGCTGTCTGCATGCATTAGCACATTAAAGGCACACTTGTTGGCTTTGCTAATGTGTGTTCTCATAGTGCCTCTGAGGATGCCTCCGCCCCCTCTCTTGAAGTCGTAGCCCCACCACCGTGGCTTGAACTACTAGCCCTCTCCCCCCTCGGAGTTCAAGTCTAGCTGCGCCCCTGATTTGCGGCAAAGAAGAAAGGTGCACTCCCTCACATCTTGCGAGGAGAAAAAGTTGTTACTTACATGGTAGCCACAATGAATTACTGACGTCAAATTATTGTGTTCAGCTGTGACATAAATCAAGCCATTAGAAGCAACATTTAATCCCACAGCGAATGTTTTGGTAGGCCTAATGGCGCATGTGTAGCTGCGGAATCATTACTTCTTTGTAGACGGTCTGTCCTCTTTTCAGTCACTTCAGTTTCTAAACTCATATTTGGCTCTCCACGCCATCTGTACGGGCGGCGGGGCCGTTTCTCAGAGATTTCAAACCCCCGCTCTGCTGCTCCGCTATTATTCAATAAAATCCCCATTACAAAGCAGCAGCCAGGAAGACACTCGCTGTAACCTTACATCTTAATTCTCGAGGGAAGAATTATTGGGAAGGCTTTATCTGCTCGTTTTTTGATATTGTATTTCATCATTTCTGACATTTGCACTGAATGTTACACTTCAAAGGTAAGAGGATAGCGGCTTTGAAAGTCTTATTTGATTCTGCCTCCATTATGACCCCCTGTGTACTGATAGCTCTTCGTGAAACTCAGGAGGTATTGTAGGAGCAGAAGCCGCCTGCCTCTAATCTTCACGATTTCAGGGGAGATTGAAGTGTACAGGCAACAAAGGAAGACAAAATTAAAACCCTACAGGAATACCGACAGCCATAGAAAGGCTTGACAGCTTTAAGGACAGGCGGATTCCAGCGTGGACTCTGAATAAACAGCTGAGTGGTCATGCGCATCTTTGCCTCATGAATTTGATAAGCCGTCTCGCTCTTGGCTGGATGTTACTGCCTGAAAACCTCTCTTTTTCCAAAGTTTTAGTGGTATATGTTACCTGACTTGTTTATAACCCCAAATTTGTCAGTTGTGAATCTCCGCTCCATAAGCAGATACTTAGGGGCCATATGTATGAAGGCAATTTTGCGATCGCAAAATTGCAGTGTCCAATGTATGACACAAAACACCCCTCGCAAAATAAGGAATCGCACATTTTGCGATTCCCTATTTTGCGATTGCATTTAAGGAATCGCAAATTGCGATTCCTTAAATGCAATGTAAGAAGCACAGAAAAAGTGCAATTTGGACTTAAGGAATCGCAAATTACCACCAACTTCAAGTTGGTGGTAATTTATGATTTCTTTGAAAAAAGCACTTTTTGCATTTTTCAAGTGCCATGTGACTCACATACATGCCCTTAGGGCATGTATGTGCGCCACATCTGCACCCATGCTCATTTCATGGGTGCAACAGGGTGTCCTTTGACACCCTGGCACCCTTGAAATTGCATTCGCAATTTGCGATTCTCTAATTGGGAATCGCAAATTGAGAATGTCTTCCCATTCATTCCTATGGGCCTCTAAGACGCCACACACGGCGAGTTTTCACCTTTTAATTCGAGGACTGCACTGGATTCAGTCTCCTTTCACGATCTAGTTAAACCATGTCAGACGCGTTTCGGACATCACACTGTCCTTGATCACAGCCAAATGCAGAAGAAACGCCAGCCACGTTGTGAAACACCTGCTTCAAATATCTTGAAGTCCTGCCTCAGTGGGCGTTCCTCACTGCCCCAGTGGGCGTATGCAATGATGCATGTTGGTATTAGCAGTTCACAGTTAGTCTATCCCCCAGTGGATGCTCCCGTACCTTTTTATGTTGCTAATCTTCCTGTGCAGTCCTCGAATTAAAAGGTGAAAACTCGCCGTGTGTGGCGTCTTCATTTGGGGGCAACTCTACTGTTTGAATGTTTAGCGGCTGCTCCAGCTGCGAAGACGCCCCGCTGGCAAGTGTGCGGATCCGCGGCGCCTTGAAAACGAGGCGCTTTTTGGAACGACGGGCCATTTTTGAGTGACTGAGTAATGGCAGTGTCTTCAGCCTCTCCCATTCAGATCACCCCACTGGGGGAAGATTAGCAACATAAAAAGGTACGGGAGCACCCACTGGGGGATAGACTAACTGTGAACTGCTAATACCAACATGCATCATTGCATACGCCCACTGGGGCAGTGAGGAACGCCCACTGAGGCGGGACTTCAAGATATATGAAGCAGGTGTTTCACAACGTGGCTGCCGTTTCTTCTGCTTTTGCCTGTGAACAAGGACAGTGTGATGTCCGAAGCGAGTATGGCATGGTTTAACTAGATCGTGAAAGGAGACTGAATCCAGTGCAGTCCTCGAATTAAAAGGTGAAAACTCGCCGTGTGTGGCGTCTTCATTTGGGGGCAACTCTACTGTTTGGATATATATATATATATATATACACAAGACAACTCCAGCAAACTCAATCAGGAGACAGCACTCCATGGAAGCGTAAATGATTTTAATAAGCACAAAGCAAAGGCAGGCAATGTGTGTGTGTATGTATATATATATATATTATCTACTGGCGGTTGCCAGTAGATAGTTATAGTTAGGACCTATTTTCCATAGGAAATCTGCACCATTCTATTTGAAATAACGTTGACGCCGGTTGACGAATCTTCGCGAAAGTTTCCAACTTGTTGGGGCGCTCCGGTCCGCTCCTATCCTGAAAGTCTCGGGGTGATTCGTCAAGCGGGGGCCGAGAAAAAAGGGGGGTCCCAAAACGTGTTTTCCCCATTCATTTTTCCATAGGAACCTTTAGTCGCAGCTACAGCCCGAACTGCTGAACGGAATTACACCAAATTTGGCAAAGAGGTAGCCCTTGGTTCAGTGTCGTGCCTTTTGCTTAAATGGTGTAAATCCGTTCAGTAGTTCCTGAGAAAATCAAAAGTAAAATCACATATATATCTGGGCGGAGCCTAACCACACATGTCATCGTGAGATCTGATTGGCTGTCAGCACTTCATCCTGGAATTGCTGGCAGCCATCTTGGGACCAATATAAATGATAGTACCCCATTGAAATGCATTGTAGTGAATCAAAGATTTTGAGGGTTACCAAAAGGAGAACTATAAAGGGTGATAACAGACTTTAGTTACATTAGAATTCATTTGTTGATGGTACCATACTAATTTCAGGAATTGTGGTGTGTTCTAAGGTGATTTTACCCTGTGAAAAACCTTCTGCTGGGATATCATGAATCATGTTTGAGAGAAAACTATTTTCACATGCTTGTCCCATACAGTTTTGGAAGGTGCTCCAGAAGCTAAAATGAGAGCATATTTTCTGTAAATTCACATTATCTTTCTCAGTCATGTGAGAATGAAGTCTGACATTCTCAGTAAAACATGTACATCCAACAAGGGCAGAGACTGTCAGTTGATTCCTTTGTGTTCTACTGCAGCTTCCCAGAGTGTTCTAAAGAACAACTAGAGTGCTAACAGCCTTACTTATGACAAAAGTATGGCACACCTGAAGCCATCTTGATTGGAATAAACTGGTAACACTTAAAACATTTAATTTAAAAAGGAACAAAATGATGGGGTTCATTTTGTCATAGAAATTATGGTTAGTGCTGTAGAAAGAAAAATTAGGACATGATTCAAGTGTGATCTCAAATATCTTCCTGTTATATTTCAGCAGGAGCAGCCTGCCAGTTGATGCCTTTGTGTTCTACTGCAGCTTCCCAGAGTGTTCTAAAGAACAACTAGAGCGCTAACAGCCTTACTTATGACAAAAGTATGGCACACCTGAAGCCATCTTGATTGGAATAAACCGGTAACACTTAAAACATTTAATTTAAAAAGGAACAAAATGAGTGGGTTCTTTTTTAAATAGAAATTATGGTTAGTGCTGCAGAAAGAAAAATTAGGGCATGTTTTAAGTGAGATCTCTTCTATTTCATTAGAAAATTCTGACATGCAGACTGAAACAATCACTTTCAATACCAGCAGCAGACTTCCAGTTAACTCCCTGGTGAGCAGTAGCTTTACTACAGTGATCTAATGAGCAACTAGAGTGCTAACATTCTGAATTTATGGCAAATGTGAGACACATCTGAATGCCTTCTTGATGGAATCAAAGTAAAAAACTGAAAGCATTTCCTACTGAGGAGACTGCAGTAAATGAGGAAATTAGGAAACTTCATAACAAAGAAGTCTTCCAAGATGGCCACCAGTGAAAAAAGAGCCCAAATGTAGCACACATATTACCCAGATGTAGCCCACATATAGCCCAATGACAAAAGTGTGCAAAACACTTTTTATTTTTAGTTTTTGCAGTTTTATGTAGTGCAGACTGGTCAGGTATTGAGCGTTGCATCTTAAAACATGACCCCCTACACTACAAAAACACCACTGCACTACCCTAAACCCTAAAACACTACCCCCAGCACGACCCCCTACACTACACAAGCACCACTGCGCTATCCTAAACCCTAAAACACTACCCCCAGCATGACCCCCTACACTACACAAACACCACTGCACTACCCTAAACCCTAAAACACTACCCCCAGCATGACCCCCTACACTACCCAAACACCACTGCACTAACCTAAATCCTAAAACACTACCCCCAGCATGACCCCCACACTACCCAAACACCACTGCACTACCCTAAAACATGACCCCTGACACTACACAAACACCACTGCACTACCCTAAACCCTAAAACACTACCCCCAGCACGACCCCCTACACTACACAAGCACCACTGCACTACCCTAAACCCTAAAACACTAGCAATACGTAACTGAACGAAGTACA